>JAPMOR010116803.1:68204-113180 GCA_026543865.1 Argiope aurantia
TTTAAAATAGCAAAATATAATATTATAATAACATATAAGAAACTTGTTTGACAACAATTAAATAAAGTAATTTAAAAATAACTGTAGAGGAATTTTCTCCACTAAAACTGCTTGAATTGAACTATTTGTTTCTAAGACTGTTTAAATTAAACTATTTGTTCCCTAAAACTGCTTAAATTAAACTATTTGTTCCCTAAAACTGCTTAAATTAAACTATTTGTTCCCTAAAACTGTTTAAACTGGACTATTTTTCTCACTAAAATTGCTTAAATTCAGGTCTATAGAACTATTAGATTCATCCAGAATAATGATCACGAAAGCAGTTAAACATCATCAACAATCTTCATAAGAATGGAATAAGCCAAGTAAAAAAAATATATATATTAAAAGAACATTAAAGACATCAAAAGTTGATTTAAAATAAGCAAAAAATAAGGCATAATTTTGTATTATGTATTAGGAAACAAAGAGTGGAGAGACAATGCATAAAATATCAGATTGGCATAATGAGATAATGAGGTATTAATTTTCTTTTTATTTTAGTTGTTCTTTGAAAAAAATGCTGGCCCAATATAGAAACAAGTTTTTTTTTTAATTGGACATTTTTCGCTGCCTTTTTTCCCCCTTACTTTAAAGTATGTATTATAAAAGTATGTTGTATTGTTTTCAGGATAAACAAACAACAGTGAAAACAATTTTATCTTGCTTTTTTTTACTGAAATTGCTTCTCTATCATTGTGTAGTAAAAAATGCATAAGTGGCCCAAATTTGCCGATATTTCCCTATTTAAAGATATAATGGAACATTTGAAAGCAAATCTGATAAACAATAGGTAATAGAAGAGAGCGAACAAACCCATGAATAAATACCTTTACTTCACTAAAATTGCCTCTGTGGCAGTTATTGCTTTCTCTTTAATTCTTAATTTTTGCATGTATTTTTTATTCTTCCCACCTTTAAAAAGAAAATCTACAATACTTGATTCCTTTTTTATTGAGCATTTCTTTACAGAGCTCTGAAAAGGAAAAGGAAACCTAAATTATAACCTCTAACATAGCTCAGATGAAAGAAAAAATTTTATGTAAAAATTCTAACGCTATTTTCCGAAAATATTATTTATGCAAGGAAAAAATTTAACTCTGGTTCATTCTGCAGTTTATACACAAGGTATTGATCCATACGAACAAAAATGGTGTTTACTAAGGAAGCATTTTCAATTTTTTAAATTCATTTTTATGTTGAATCTATTATTTGTAAAAAAAAAATGGAAGACACACTTTGTATCAAAATACAGAATTCCAATGGGAACTATGTGATGATCTCCTACAAAACTAAAGAAGCTGAATAAATATTTTAAGAAATAAGCTAAATAGTAAAAATGTGTGCATACATCCGAAAAGCATGCTATTCGATTTATTTCCTTTGCAATGGAGAATAAAAAATTTAAATTCACTGTCAAGAAAAAAATAAAATACTAGAAATTGTATACATATTAAAAATCAAATATTATGTAAAAATTAATTCATAACTGTTCACATAATATTTAAGCTTTATTCAAATATTACGGATAACATCTTTATTCTATGGATTCAGTTTGAGAAATTTTGTATATTAATATTTGTATATTTATTGAAGCGAGGTTTTATGAATGAGATTTAATATAAAAATTTTAAAAACTTCTAAAAATTTTATTTAAAATTATTTAAACATTTCTTTTTCAAATATCCCAGTCAAAATAAAATTTTCTATCATATTCAAAATTATTTAAAGGAAACTAAGTTATAAACGATAAAAAAAGAAATAACTTTTTCTACAACCATTAAATTACCAAAAATTATATTATTCAAGTTGATTTTAATTATTATTATGAATGCAAGTATTGTGAATTATTTTTTTATCTACGATATGCTTCTTGCTTAAATGTTATTTTTAGTTAAATTCGTAGAAAAATAATTAAAAAACTTTAAATGAAAAGAAAAAATTTTAAATAAAATCAGTTTTATATAAGTTCGTAATTGTTTCTTTTATTTCCGATTGACATCCTTAAAAACTTGTTTTAATATCTTTAAAGTAACAAAATTAATATTAGAGAATGAATTATTTTAATTTGTAATAATTTGATTATCAATGTTCATTCTCTTCATAAAAGCGCCTATTATGTATACTACTTAATGCGTTTTCATAGATTTTGTCCAATAAATCTTTTTTAATAATTCAATATTAATACTTTAGATTTACATAGTTCTGAAGTATAAGGTAGCTCTTTAAAGGATTTTTGTATTAATTTTGTATAGCATTTAGAAAAAGAACATTATTCAGTAATTTATAAAAAATTAATATTTAATTACATTTTAGGAAGGAACAATTTTCAGCATAGTACTGACATTTAATATATAGCCATTAGCCGTTTTTTTCATATTTTATCGATACTTTAATCTTTATTTAATTATCAGTTTTCCCTTATTAATTAAAATTTTGAATATTAAAAAAGAAATGATGATATCATAATTACTGTGTTAATAGTTAAAATAATGCTTTTTTGACTTCGCCTGATTTTGCCTAATTTATTTATTTGTTTTTCTCATAAAATGTTCCTTTTTCTCTGCTTATCAAAATTAAAATTATTAATTTAAAATCTTGATTTAAAATTTCCAATATATTTTAATTATGTACACGATATTAACGTTTAATGAAATCATATACATATAATTTTAGAAAGACACGGAACTTAGTTTCTGTTTATTATTTGCTGAGTTTTCTTAAGAATTAATAAAGTAAAATTGCCAGAGTGAAAAAAACAACCTAACATTTCAAAATAGTCTGCAGGGACAACTATAATAATTAACTACTATAATAACACTTGATAAAATTAAATAATTTATCATGAGTCTTATCGCTATTAGGAAGGATCATGAGCGCAATAAACGGAAGAGGATTAAGGTTAATAAAATAACAACGCTTTAATGTTTATCACAATTTCATTCTTAAAAATGCTTTGTTGTGAGCATCAGAATGTTAATATATACCTAAGAAATATATACCTAAGTCAATATTCCAAGTGAACCAGTGGGTCATCAAAATGGGTAAGTCATATCACTGACTCTTCGAACCGCCCGAAGGCACACAGATAACGAAAACTGAATGACTGTACAGCCACAACAGCAAAACTGGCGGGAACTGTGGTTGAGTCCTAAGGGTCATCACCGGCCACGGTACAACCCTTCCCGAAGGAAGTATGCCCCATCTTCGATGGGAGGAGCCAGATCCCCCACCTTTTTGTGTACCCTGCAGGGTGGCGAGATCCAATTACCATACCGGAAACATCTTAATCCTCATTTAGAGGTGCCCCCGGGGGTATCAAAAAGGGTAAATTAATTATGAAACACTATAGAAAAAGGAATTCATTTTATATACGGTTACTCTCAGTTTTGAGATAGTTACTTATTTAAAACTGCAATTACTCTCACTCTTTGATATATATAAAATATAAAATTCTTTTAAAGCAAATAGATTCTATCAAATTGTACAAAATTCTTTATGAATTGAAAATTCTTGCATATATAAATTTTTGAATCTCCTGCAGTTTTTGATAATTCATTGGTTTTATTTTTAAATAGCTAATTTATGTTTTGTAAATTAAAAGTTGTCTACCCTGCGTTCAATTTCTATGCAATGACAGAAACAAAAAATGGTTGATTCTCAATAAAATAAGAAACAAAACACAAGTCAAAAGGAACAAACAACAACATATTTTGAGCAATTTTTCGAGATTTCTCATAATTTTAATTATTATATTAATTGTTGTACTTTTCATCATTTGCTACTTATGGATATCTCATATTTATTTCAACAAGAACGAAAACTGAAATAAAACATGATCTCTAATGCATTCTTGTTATGATACATTCAATTAGAAATATATCCAAATAATGACACATGACAACTAATATGCCCGTATTGTATTAGAGCATTCCTTAAGTTTGCATATATGTCTATTTTCTTATTAATTGCAAATTTATAATGTCAGTTGCAACTGTTTTGCAAACTTATATACTTGTCAACCGAGGTGAAACAATAAATGGTTACAACAAATCCATTAAGAATATGTGGACAACCACCGTTTTCTCTCCTTGGTTTCAGTAACATGACAAGTATATCCTAAAACAAAGCTTTAAACTCTTCTCGACTTTAATTAATTCTCCATGGAAGCCTTCTCCGAGTGATATGGAGACAGATTTTTTTTTTATTTAAATCGTTTTATTTGTTAAAAGTAGAAAAAAAGTTGTCAGATATTTTTTGCTATATATTTGCCTTGAAATTGTTAATTTGTCCCTAATTTTCATGGAAGAAATCCAATGAAAATAAAAAAATCAGATCATTTTGTTACCGACTTTATCTCTGTTGCTTTTGTTAAGTTTTTATGTCTGTTATCCTATTTCAGTCATTACGATTTTATGTATACAATCTGTGACGAATTCAAGCATTTAGTGCTTTTAAGCAGTGAACAATATGAAGTACCTTCTTTAATAAAATGATTAATTTAGTTACAAATGTAAACACATTTTAAAATTAACCAGCATGTTAATGATTTATTGAAGAATATCTTTTGCATTTTAGTAATTTTATGAAAATATATATGTTTTTATGTCCAAGACTGCACAACATCCATACTTATAAATAATTATATTTAAGGGAGGACTTAGTGTCTATAAATGCTATTGTAACTAAGTTATTATATTATGCGAATAATCAACATTTTCTCACCTCTATAACAAACATTTGTAAATTCAGAATTTAATTAAACAAATATGAATCATGTCAATTAATTATGTTGTTTAACAAAGTATTAATATTAATCTCACTATTTTGCAACCCATAAGATTTGTATTTTTATAACTTTAATTTGTTAAATAGTCCAATAAAATTTTTTAATCAACTTCCCTGCATAATGCTTCAATCAATGTCCGTAGACAACTTCCTATAAAAAATTCACCAATGAATACGTTTCACACTAGCAATGATCTTCTTCCTCAATTCAAATTTTCGGTGTGATAATCTTCTATAGTTTAAAACACGGAAGTAATCATATAAACTTTGGAAACTAATCATTTCCCCCCTCTTTATGGCCGTGAGGGAAGATGCAAAAGTAAAAATGAAATGAAGAAAACCCGAAAAGATCTCTAATGATTTTAGGAACTCGTGCTCTCCCAAATGCTCATGTTTAGAAGCATTCTAAAAACCCTGATCGAAGAACGAGTATTTCTTTAGATTATAAATCATAATAACTTTCAAGATGAAAGTAAAATAAAAACGAGAGACAGCTGCTCGTTGCGAGTTTTGAAAGTATTGGCTATAACCGTAAGTTTTCTGGGTTGAAAATGAAAAACGCGATCATTTTATCATCACCAGATCGCTTTGGATCGACTCTTAAGTCTACCCGAGATTTTTTCAAGGCTTTTCTTTCGTTCTTTTTTTTTTCTTTCCTTTCTTTTGATATTGATGTTCTATCTCTGTGGGATATCTTGTGATTTGTAGCATTAAGAATAAAACCTGAGTGATATTACAGTTGTGCAACTGCTTTATAAATATATATATATATATATATATATATATATATATATATATATATATATATATATATACTACTGCTTTTTTTCATAATAATAGAAAAGAAGTTATAAATGCAATTAAAATATTTGTTTTCGACAAGAACTAAGTGAAGTTTTAAGATTGTACTTTATATTTGGTAAAATAAACTGAGTGAATAATTCTATGCTTGAGCATGCTGATTGACATTTTAACGCAGGAGAATTCAGTAATTTATAGATCTAGTAAAAAGATTTTACTCTTAGGGGAAAATGTTTAGCAACAATGTTACAAACAAAAAAAGTATGATGATACTCATTATTCTAAATTCTTTGTATTATCCATGTACAAAATATTTGGATGAATATATGGAGTTTTATCCTCCATCCGTTTTATTTTTATATTTTTTTTTCTAAAGGTTTTTCATTTTTCACGCAAAATTCAAGTTGTAACCATAATGAAACTCATTCTCTTACCAACCCAATCAAATAAGAGACGGGAAATGATGATACTTATTAAAATAAAATTTTTTTGTACATACTACTTTTCTAGTTAGTTTTTACCAATATATCACGTTATCTTGTTAATGCGATGACAGCCGTCGTTTGGGACCTTAGGTTGTATGGTGATTCTTTATCTCCTTGATGCCTACAATTATTACTCTGAATTTGTTGGTCAAATTCTGAAACACCCTGTATATGTAATTGTATGTAGGCAAGCACACAGTAATAAAATCTAAATAATACGAAAAGAAATATTATTAATATATGTTCAAAAGGAAATGAAAGATGATTGTCTTCTGTATAAAGGAAGATAAAGAAGGAGGCAAAGCTATATTGTTCTTTAGAAGACAGTTCCTGAGTTTACGTCTTTCGGGAATAAAATTGGTTCATTCAAATATCAAATGCCTTTCATCTGGAACTGTACCACTGCAGCAAAAACACCTGCCCGTCGACGACAAACTGAAGCGTTTTAAATAAGCTTTAAAGTTTCCATGTCCGGTCAAAGTATGGGTAAGTTTAAGATTAGACTCAAAGTAGTTAGCTTTTAAGCGTCTCTGTATGGAAGGAATATATTTCTTGGTGAACTACGCATTATTTGATGTTTTATATAAGGTATTTTATTTAAATATAACCTTATTTTTAAAGACATTCTTTAAATAAGATTTCGAATTACTCATAGGAATTAAATTGGCTAATTTTGTTTCCATCTTTGGCAAGCCAATCGGCATGATCATTGCCATGAATTCCCGTATAATTTTTAACAAAAGAAAAAAAACTTGGATTGGATTGTATTTTAACAGTTATTTGGTTTAAGAAATCGATGTTATTTACGGCATATAAAGATGAAAGACAGTCTCTGTCAATGTCCTTTAATAAACCTATTTCGTAGACCATGTCTCTTGATTTATTTTGGAATTTTATTGTTTCTAATTTACTTTCAGGATAAATTTATAATGATATAATAAGCATTTCATAGAAATCATATAAGATTTGAGCGATTAATATGCGCCTTGATCAACGAATTAGCAGAAAATATCAGTAGGTAAGATAACTAAGATTTTTAAAAATTAAGAACACGGAAATTTTTTTAATGAAGTGTTTTATCTGTTTATGAATGCAATTGTGTTTTGCTGAAAGCATTTTAGCTGGCCCGATTAATAAAAAGAATTATTTTTAGTCTTATAAATGGTTATATAGTTCATGAAAAGGAAGAATAAAACTACGAGTTTATAAAATCTCATCTGCGTCTAAAAAGAATTGTTCTTCATCGATTATTTTCCCGAGGAAAATGAAAGTCGCGATCATTTTGTCATCGCTAGAATCGATTTGATTCGAATCCCAGACCACCCAGAGGTTTCTTGAAGCTAGTGTTTTCTTCTTTCCTTTCAAACTTTTGATATCGATGTTCTGTATCGATAGAAGCGTGTGTGATTTGTAACTTTAAGAACGAAATCTGAAGAATTTTCTTAGACTATTTGTTTTAAGGTTTTTTTTAACTTCTTTTTTACTTTTGAAAAAGTTTTTTAAAATCCAATGGGACATGGAAGTATAAATAAAATATTTGTTTTCAGGAGGAATTGTTTTGAAGTCCCTTGAAAGTTATCTCCTTATTTAAGAAAATCCATGAGTGATATCGGACCCTTCTGAAATAGACTGGCGATTTTATTTGAAATATATAATATTTTTGAAAGAAAAGACATATTAGCTAATTAATAATGTGTATTGTATGAATATCGTTATTAAATTACTTTCTTCATAAAAAATTATTATTTTCTTTTCCCATTTACTTTTAATATAGAAGAGCTTGAAATGAATTTAAACCTCATATCCCCTACCTCATATAATATTATAAGCCTTGTGCTAGGTCGTGATTGCTATAGGAGCTCAGATTTTTATGTCCAAAGTTCCACACATGAAAATTGTTTTATTCCTTATAAACGAAAGAAAACAACAACAATACAAACTTCATTTATTTAAGTTATTAATTTATTAAGATCGATAGATAGTCAACCCATCATCAGATTTGTTTCAAACTTTGATGAAAATTCATGTTTTAGACTGTTAATCTATATACTAAACTTTATCTATGTTTGTAACCTGACTTGTTTCTTTTGGATAATTTCTGTTACTCTTCAGTTCTATTTATGCATGTATGTGGTTTTTATATGTTTGAATTCTTTTCAGAGGAGAAGGTTTAGAAAAGAAATGACATTTTTTTAGTTGTCTGATATAAAATTTCCTTTCACTTATCAATGGAGACACATTGAGACATGCTAAAAGATTTGTAACAAAATGAACACCTATTTATTTGATTTGATTAAAAACATAAAATCCTTAATACAAATAGAATGATAAAAAAATAAAGAAGTAGAGGCAGCGAATATAGCTTCAACTAGAGCAACAATCAATATAAAAATAAAAGTTTGTCTCATGCAGCATAATTGAGCAGCACGATGAGAACATTGCCTTGGATATTTGCAGAAGCAATGTGCTGTGGTAAAAATAAAAATCCGCTAAAACTTAAGATAATTATACAGCAATTTAACTTTTAGAAAGATTTTCTGGGCATCACAATGATATAAAAATGATTCTCCAGTGTGTTGTGCGTGTGCGTGTGTGCGTGTGTGTGTGTGCGTGTGTGCGTGTGTGTGTGTGTGTGTGTGCGTGTGTGTGCGTGTGTGTGTGTGTGTGCGTGTGCGTGTGTGTGTGTGTGTGTGTGTGTGTGTGTGTGTGTGTGTGTGTGTGTGTGTGTGTGTGTGTGTGTGTGTGTGTGGTTTTTTTAAATGTCTTCACCACGTTTAAGTTTGTATAAAGCAAGCTGCACCTAATGTTTACGCTTGAATAATTTTTCAAAAGCATTGAATTATTTAAAAATTTGCATTTCGTACATACTTATTACATTGTGTAACTTCATTGTATTCGGAATTCATAAAAGCAGCATGAAAAATAAAAATAATGAAGAGGTGAGTCATTTCCTCGTTGGTTATTATGCAGTTTCTATCTGCAAAATAATCTATGTAGTTTCTCATGCAAAATTTATTCGACACTTAACTTCACTCAAACTTCGCTTTTGAATAAACGCAGGATGATTAACTCTCCAAATATTTGAAGCAAACAGAGTGTGAAATTACTTGTTTTAAGATAAAAATCGCAAGTAGGCACCTTTTATTTGAAATAGATATTCAGGTTTTATTCATATTTTCATCCCATACCTTTCATAAGAAATTGAAACAAAAGATAATTATGATAATACTTGCTTGCGAAATTTAAATTGCGAACAATCCTTTCCTTTTTTATATAATTTCTATTGTTTTATTAATTGGATGTTAAAAAATATTGCCTTAAATTATGTAAACTTACTTAGCTTTTTTTATTTAAATATATATTTTTGTAAAATGATTTTAATATAACTTGACTTTTTAAAGCCATTGTTTTAAATTGAAAGAATTTTATGTGTGTGTGTTTAATGAAGCCTTATTAATGCAATCTCTTTATAACAGATAGAATTTCATTATTAAAGTCACCGAAATATACCGAAATTTTTATAATAATTTGGTCATTTTTACATAAAATAAAAAAGCAATTAATGAAGGCAAAAATAATGATAAGTAAGTTAATAAATTTAACATCGTATTGTCACTTATCAAGTCAAATTTATTAATGAAACAAGTTTATTTACAGAATACAATCCTTTCATTCATTCTTTTATTCTTTTCATTCATTCTATTCATTTATTTATTTACAGAATACAATCCTTTCATTCATTCTTTTATTCTTTTCATTCATTCTTTTCATTTATTTATTTACAGAATACAATCCTTTCATTCATTCTTTTTTTCTTTTCATTCATTCTTTTCATTTATTTATTTACGAAATATAATCCTTTCATTCAAGAGCATTTTATCCAAGGACTTGGATAAAAATAAACTGTGGTATCTTGAACAAGAAAATGTTTCAGACAATAATTCAGTGTCTATAGGGAAGCATTTGGTCAGCAACGAGGTTCGCAAAGCAGAACATCAATCCTGTGCACCTGATCTCACCCAACATGGCTTTCTTTTTATTCCCATCAGACTAAAAGTAACTTGATTTCAGAATACAGACACAATGGAAATAAAAGACAAGGACGCTTTCAGAAAAGGGTCACAAGTATTGTTTTGAATAGTGAAAAATGCATATAGAGAGATATAGAAATACAAAATGAGAATGCATTGAAAATGGAATGTCAGACTGATAAATAAATTAAAAAAATTTATATAGCGTTCCCTTTACTTTCCAAATATGTTTCGATCTTGTCACAAAAGTTTCTGAAAAGAAAAATGTTGTGCACGATTCTCAAATTCTCAAAAAGGAAAAGCTAACTTATTAAATTTAGAAAAAGGTGCACACGAATTGAAACTCACAATTTCAGAGAGAAGAAAAAAATTTCATTCATAAATGGGTTTGTTTCGGGGTCGTTTTATCATGTGCCATTTAACATTAACATGCTTTTAATGATTAATGGGATCAAGATAACATCTTGGAAATCTCGGTTACAAAATCTATCCACATATTTTCTTGCATAAATGCATTGCTAAAATTGAATTAAAATAAATATGTTAAGGACAATATATCTCATATATAAGCTGAAATAAACATACATTACACATTATAAATGGCATCAAGATTCACGCATGACGTTCTCTGTAATAAAGGGTAAAGAAAAATTAAACCTGTGAATTTAATTATTCTTGTCTAACTGTGCTTGCACAAGTTGGACAAGAACGTGTCAAAATCTAGATGATTGGCCAAGATTAAGCAGTGAATATAAATGACAGATCTTATGTGGAATCAAAATTCAAATTTGACTTCCTTGATCTAAAAATAATGGCCAGATATATTAAGACCGAATTAATATAAACCAATAATAATTCATATAAACCCAAACTACTCATAACTTTTGGAATATGTCTTTTTAATGGCATTGCATAATAGAATGAATCATAATTCAGAAATAACAAACATTTATATGTTCATATTCTAAAACAATTATCTAAACACCTAAAACAGAGTCACAAATAAAACTGAAAAATATTATTAAGTAGTTAAATGTGTAAACTTACTCCAATTAATGTATTATATGAAATTAACAATCAAATGTTATGAAAGTGAGTTGTCTCATCTTTATATCCCATTCTTTTCCTTTTATGTAAAATTATTATCTGGTATCTTTAAATTTCTTTTGTTAAAAGCATTACTTTTCTGAAATTATTCTTTGGAGGAAAGGTTGAAACTGCGAAATTTGTATCTTGTGATGATTATTTTAGGAAATATCTTGCTAATCGTAGTTTGCTGAATCCGATATCTAGCACTCGTCTATGACTTATTATAAAAAATTTTAAAATTTTAGTCTCCATTTGACAATACATAATATGAAATTTTTGTACCTTCTACTATTCTCTACTATTATTTTAATCGTAAAACAACTTAAAACAATACATTTCTTCTTCGAATGAATTTAAAAATCATTTTGAGAACTAAACTTTGTACAGTCCATCACAAATTATAAAGACTCTTGCAATTACTCGTAATGCATAAAATTTAAATTCAAGATAAAATCGCCAATTAATTTGGATGATGCCATCTTCAAAAATATGTAAATTACATTTACATAAAGAACCATCTGCATATTCATATTTTCATAATCTTTAAATATTCTGATAACAAGCCTTAATCTTTCTATCTTTTGTCTGATTCAAAATAATAACAAATGCCCAGATATAAAGTTTTAGATAATCAGCCCAAAGTAATCAGATGCAAAGACAAAAGCTTAGGGTTCTTTCAATATATGCAAATCTAACAAACAAGGCCAATTATTCTTTTCCTAATTAAAATTTTCATTTCAATATAGTAATTTTGCTACAAGAATAATTAATGCTTTTTTTAATATTGTATACTATTTTACTAATGCCATTATATTAATGAGACATAACTAACAAAGAATTTGCAATTCATGTTTTTATTTGTGTGTTCAATTGCAAATAAATAATGGATAATAGTACTTACAAAAGCGTATTGTTTGAAATAATCAAAAATTTTATAAATTTAGCAATTAATATTCATAATGCAAGCTTAAATATTAAAAAAATTCTAAAAAATTGAAAATTAAGGTTCAGATTTTTATTTTCTGAAGTAAAATCTGAAACGTGTTTAGAAAATGTTACTGATTTGCTTTTTCGGGCTTCCAACAAATTGTACTTAAAATCATTTTTAAGAATTTTTTTATAATAAATGTATTTTAGATAGAAAGAATACTAAATAAATAAATTAATTTCCAAAATGTTTATGGGCTTTTTTTTTATTAAAAAAAGCGATATTTTGTAAGAGTCTAATGTCGATGCATTATTCTCGCAGAACGATTTGTTTTTATATTTTATTCAATAAAATTTTATTTATTCATATTTTTCATGCGATATAAATTTGTACATTTACAAAATTTTATTTCTGTACTTTTTTATCATTTAAAGATCTCACCAATCATTTCTTCAATTTCAGTAATCGGCTTCCATTTGTTCCAAATGAAATTTCTCTTAAAATGTAATCGAAGTAGAATCTGTTGCATGTGTTAATTTTTTTTCCTTCCCCTGATCCTTTATTTTTTAAAAAAATTAATTTACGTCAGACATGCTTTGTTTTTCGTTTCGTTTGAAAAAAAATTATTCGTGCTAGACAATACTTTTGCAAAGTTAAGATGACCTCCTAAAAAATTCAAAATTCATGCTGTTTCGAAAGCTTTTGATTATTACCAAATATATTCAAAATCAACTGATAGAAATTTAAAAAAATTTGGAATAATATTGTTTTAGGTCTTGCTTTTCTATTGAATTAAAAACTCTTATGAATCCCTCTACAAAAATATTTAACTTGCGAATTTAAAAACTAATTAAAACTATAAAATATATTTTCCTATTTTTAAAAATGCTTAACTAAGCTTTTCTCATTGAATATTTTAATATAAATTTAGAAGAAATTTTTATTCTAAGAATTTTAAATCATGATATATTGGGAAAAAAGGTAAATCTCATTTTATGTTAGAACTTAAATTTTCAATTGCTTATAACTCAACAACCGTTCACTGAAAATCACATAATGCTAAATATATATATGAGCTATTTTAGTTTGGAAAATTCAGATATATATTTGAAAATGAATATTGCTATTTGAAAGAAAGGAGTTTCAGTATAAATACAAAGGTAGATATAACTTTTTATGTGAAGAAATATTTCATTTATAAAGAACATATTTTTAAAGCGATAGACATTAGCAGCTTTATTGCGTGATGATTAGTTCTGGAATAAAGAATAGTACCCCGATAATTGATTGTAGGCTGCATCGTAATTAAAAAAAAGAGCCTTTTAAAGGAAATTTAAAAAATCTTTTTATGACATCAAGTTTTTCTTAAATAGTATCAATTGCAATATCTTAGCAATTATAAAAACTTTTTTTCATAATCTTTTAAGAAATATGCTGTAGAAATATGTTATTTAATTTATTTATTCATAAATTGCTTAGTTAAATTATAGAAGTTGAAAACGTTCGATATTTGATACCTAACTTTCCATACTAGATTTTTTGTGTTCATTTAAAGAATGTTAAATATTTTTCCTCCTTCAAAAATTTTTGAACATTAAAAAAAGAGCATAAGAATTTTTAAACACATTTTCATGAAAGATATTTCTCATTCTTTTTTATATGTTATATAATTTATTTATTCATAAATTGCTTAGTTAAAAACGTTCAATATTTGACACCTAACTTTCCATACCAGATTTCTGGCGTTTTTCAAGCAATGTTAAATTTTTTCCTACTTCACATTTTTTGAATTTTAAAAAACGGGGCATCAGAGCTTTCAAACTCTTTTTTTATGAAAGATATTTCTCATTCTTTTTTAAGTCTCTTTGAAAAACTCCCCTCTCCCAAAGTTGTCTCTTTGTAAACTTGAAAAAATCAAAATAGTTAAATTAAATTTGATGTAGGTCTCCTTAATTTGTTACGAACATGAAAGGACATGTTGTCCTATAGTAGACAAACAGAAGAGATTCTTAAATTCGATATGTAAACACTGCGAACTTCATCAATCTTCAGTTTCTCTCTTCTGAGAGTTTGTATTCGCTCTCCAAAAGTTTCACTTTGCAGATACCAGCCTGTCCAAGTGAAAATAAAGTTTAGTTGAATTTTCATTCCATCGCCGCTATACCTAGATCCAACAGAGTTCCTAATTAAAGATTTCATGCTTTTAGAAAGATACTTATATTTATCAAATTAAAACAAGTCTTACATGGTCATGATCCAAAAACTGATTTCAGAATGCATTCTCCAATTTACAGTTATTTTGTTCTTTTATATTATTGACTTGCTTCTAACTTTTGATGTTTTTATTAAAGGAATTATTTGTTATACATCTTTACTTAATAATTCATGGAGAAGGAGTAGGTGTTTGAGATGATACCGAGTTGAGTTCCCCACAAATCCAAACCTAGGGATTATTTACTAAATTTTGACCACTTACAATTTTATTACTTAAATTTATCTGAAGGAAAATTTTATACCAAATCCAACAACAGGTTGTTTTTACAGTTACCATTCTTATTTTGTGTATGTGAGCGCTATAATTCAGAAAACAAGACAAACAAATGAAGTTTATTGAGTGATATTTGCTCTGTAAAGTTACAAATCTGTAGAATTGAGATCCAATCGGTCAGATTAGAGAATTTACATATTCACATTCGATTTCCGTCTGTTCATTAAGAATCCAATCATATATTGAGGAATTAAATATGAAGATTGAAAGCAAAACACTCTTTCTGTTTTATTAATTCTATTTTATTAATTATACTATACAAAGTATCGACTCTAATCGTGTTCTAAATAATTTATATTTATTCTAAAGCATACATGGTAGCATAGGTATGTACTTCCAAATGAAAAAATACTTTACAAGAAGCAAAATATTATATTTTTATTCCTTTTAAGCCAATTAATATATGGCTGAGAAATTCTGATGTTTATATTATCTTATAGTTTCTAGACTTATTAATCATTTTCAGTAATATAATCCTGGCGCCCTCAATATTTTGGATTAAGAAAAGTTAAACTCTTACATGATTATAATTTTCCCAAGATGCTGTGAAATCACACTCACTCTTGCATTAAAAATTGATGATCGTATTACAAAATGAAATTAAATTAGCATATTTTACATAATTATGTGGGTAACAAATTATGCGAATGCTAGTATGTTTAATGTAGACACATACGATATTGCAACCGATTTGAAATTGCCTAATAATTTTTCTAACTAAATGATATATATTGCAACGTTCTGTCTCTGTGAATACGATTTAATCTATTGATATACAAAATATTATATCAGTCCTTTTTTAGTAAGCTATTTATTTGAAATAATTTGAAAATCCAAAGAACTATCCCCCCTCCACCAATCTCAGTACTGATTTCATCAATTTCTGTTTGATATGGAAGCACTTGTCTCATTCTTGAAATAGTCGCTTGTAATCAATCGCTACCATTTTTAGTAGAAATTTCCGAAACGCTACTTACTGTGAATTCTCGATGAGAAAAATGCATGGTTTTGCAACTCCAAATGCTGCACTGATTTTTCTAATTTTTTTTCTACATGAAAGCTTATGACAACTAGATACATAATCATTGTTCGCCTGTTTTCACCATTTAAATCTTCGACTTCTGACAGGTCTCAAAACACTTCTTCATTGCACAGTTTCTATAGAAGTATAACTAACACAAAGACCTCATCCTAAACAAACCTCATCCTTTAATTATTTAACAAATTTTTACTTCATATGTAAGCATATGACCACTAGATATACCATAATGGTTCTCTTGCCCACTCCTCCTTTTAGTTTCAAGAATTATCACAGTCAGGACTCTCATCTGCAGCAAATAGAGCTATTTCATCAATCAGTTTCTCCTCATTGCAAACGTAGATATCTAATAAGAATTGTTTATGCTGTTTGTGCAAAAATAATTTCAAATGAAACTTTCATTTGTTGTAACAATTTGTATAGTGTAACAGTGTGTTGTTTTCATTTATTTCAGAGTTTTTCAATTTGATTAACTTAATAATAAATAATAATCAGTATTATTAATATAGTGGACAAATATTAGATCGCCGAATGCGGCGAGTGAAACTGAAATCATAGTTGTTTATTTATATTTCTTATTAATGATATATTAATTATATTTTTATATATCATATTTTTATATATATGTATTATTGATATATCGATATTATTTTTGTTATTAGTGTTTAAAATAAGCAACTTCTTTTAAAACTAGCATAAATATTCATAATATTTCAAATACTGCAGATAAAATAATACATTTTTTAAACTGTAAGTTTGAAATAAATGTAACATTTTTAAAACTGTAAAGCTTTAATTTATATTTAAAACATTAAATAGATATTAATAAACATTTATATTTAAAAAGTGTCATAACATTTTTGCAAAAGAATCGACATCTATAAATTTGTTATAAAAATAAATCGAACACACAAAAGTATAATTCGAAGACAGAAATCATCTGCATTGTTTATAACTGCCATATTCTTATATTTAAGATAGTAACCATCACAATAATTTGACTTAACACATAATAAACATTAAAAGAATGTTCTCCAACAAGTTTGCCGGAACATTCCTAATCAGGGAAGAAGTCTGCTGTATTTCTATTTATCTTGAAACTCTTGTTGTGTTTTCTAATGAAAGTCATCCTTTCTTTTCCCGCTGTCAATTGAATTCGTGACCATTTGCAATGTTTGGAACTTGAGGAAGATTCACTCAATTTTCTTTCAGGAGAAACTTCTCTTTTGCCTTTATAGATTGATTATTTTTTCAGTCTTTCTTTCCACCTTTCTATGATCTTTTCTTCGAAAGGATCAAATAATAAACCCAAGTCTGACTAAATTCTTTTTGTAGGTTCTAGCAAGTGAATTCTCTTAAATTAAAACTTTTATTTGCTTTTTTTAAGTTCTGGTAGGATAATATTTTCCTTGAAAGTCATACCGAAACATTGACTAAAAAGTTTTACAAGCATTTTATGGAATAATGTTTTTTTGTTTTTGCTCCTGTTGATAATTTTTGATTGATAAAATGCAGAAATGTCCAAATAATTTATTGAAATAAAAACCCCATTAACAATTTTTAGCACATTAGTTTTTTTATACATTTAAATTATACAAAAAAAAGAAAAAAATTTAATTTTTTATAAACAATTAGGTATAAAAGTACTAAAAATACTTTCAAAAATGAAAAAAGGAAAAGGGATGCACAAGTATTTTATAAAATTGTCTCTCCTCAGACAGATTTTCTAATAACAGAGTTATTCTTCATCTTAAACGATTTTCAGTACTTTAAATTATATTAATATTATAGATAGTTAATTTTCAAAATATATACATTTTCATTCTATTGTACACAATGAGAAAAAAATGCTATGGGAAAATATTATAAACTTACAAAATTTCGACATATTGAATTTTGTCTCATCGTGCAAGAGCATTGAGAAAGGCGAGGAGAGAACACTCCTGTTGGCATAGAGAAAGGTGAGCTGAGAACACTCCTGCTGAAGAAACGAACGTCGAGAAGATAACTTTCTTGCTGATGAAAAGAAAGTCGAAAAGAGAATGTTCGAGTAGACAAAGAGAAAATCGACCAGATAGCTTTCTCGCCGGAAAAAAAAAGTCGAAATGAGAATGTTCTCGCAGGCAAACAGAAAGTCCAGGATATATTTTCTCACCGGAGAAAAAAAATCGAAAAGAGAATATTCTCGCAGGACAAGAGAAAGCCTTTTCTCGCCAGAGAAAAGAAAGTCAAAAAAGGAGAATAAATGTTGAGGAGGGAATATTCCCATTTGAGAAGAGAAAACCGAGAAGATAACACTCCCGCTAGCAACGAGGAAGCCGAGAGGGCGAACACTCCCTCTGATACTATGTAGATTTGATGATGTTTTCTTCTTTTCTATTAAAACCTAGAAACAAAATGCAGAGAAAAGATAAAGAAATAATTGCAGCAGAATTGTCAGATATTTGAATTGTGGTCTTCAAATTACTTCTAATTAAAAATTGCTAAATACATGACCAAATACTAAATATATTAATTGAAGTATTTACAAAAATTATTTAGAATGTATACCTTCAGCACTTACACAACACAATACAACAGGCAAATATTTAAGCAGAATAAAAAGGCACTGTCAATTGTATTTCTCCAATGTAAATAAGATGAAAGTTTTATAAACTTGCTTTGCTTTTTAATAACTAAAAGGTTTTACTGTGATTATAGCATAGTTATCATGTATTAGAAAATTCAAGAAGCCTCTTTTGTTTTTGATGAGTTATATGCAACAAATGATACTGAATATATATTAAACCGCTAAATCAGGGGAAAAAATTAATACCGCTTCTATGTACTCATATTATTTCACTTTCATTCACTGGCAATTTTTGGATTGAAATATATATTATAATTAAAACCGCGAGCATGGATGAAATAAGAAATAAAAATTCTTTCTTTTTTAGTACTTTAGTAAAATGTGGTGTATGCGTGTGTGTGTGTGTGTGTGTGTGTGTGTGTGTTGAAAAACTCACTTTATTAAATAAATAATATATTGTAGCATCAACATTATGAGGATATTAGTTACAAATTTATGCTGCCTTCTTTCTATCTTATTTTCAACTTCTTATCTATACCATAAAGAATAGTATGTTTTAAAATATAGCTTTTTTTTTCAACCTAACTTCTCAAGTAGTTTCAGAGATATCAAAATGCTAATATTCTGAAATCACCTAGCATCATACAAGACAGTCGGCCCCAACAACTCCTATCGATACTGCTACGTTCATTGGTGGCGGGGTGATCGGCTTTACGCAAGAAGAAGCATCATACAAGAAAGTCACAACGCAGACCAAACATTTTGACCAAACATCTCGGTATTTACTGTGGTTTCATTAAAGCAAAAATGCGTTTAATGTCGCAGAGTATGAAGAAAATTATACGTGAATTCCTTCATGAATTTTAAATTCCCGTTACGTCCGACACAGAGGTACATTTTACATTCCTTCCACGTCTAACATTTTCGTCGGAAATCGAGGTACAATGCTCTTACATCGCTAAAATATTCTACTGGAATGAAGAATTTGCATAATTTGTCACCAAATTTTCAGCTGTTGAGTGATTCTGTGGTATCCACTTTTTTATCGCAGTTTAAAAAAAAGCTTGCGTTAAAATGAGGGGAAAATTCTTCATTTATAATGTTCGAAGCTCGTTAAGACCCTATTCTTGTAATATTTCTTTCATGAAAAAGAATTTAGTATCCTTAGAAATTTAAAAGAATGAAAAAGATTTTAGAAGGAAGCAAATAGAACAGTATTTTAAGAATTTCACCATTTATTAAAAATTGCTTTTTTTTTAATATTTCTAATATACTGTATTATGTTTTTACATACTTTTTTGTTATCGAAATTATAGAAAATTGTGAATCTTAAAATATAAAATTTTCATTTTTCATGAACTAATTTTAATGCTAATTTATTTATTATAGCCGTCTTTGACATTATTTATGTCAATTTTTTTCTTCATCAGCTAAAGAGTTCAAAATTTCAGTAAGAAAATGCATAAACTTGTACTCAAGAAATATATGTATATTTGAACTAAGAATTTGATTTATAAATCAAAAGAAAAGAATTTGAAAGTTTTGCATCTAATTATTTAAAGTGTTTTTTCATGAAATGGTTTTATTTATTCCAACGTAAATAAGCTCCATCCATTAATCCATACTGGTATTAGAAATGAATGTGTCTGAATTTGTTGCCATTCTGCAAACTGGACCATTTTATCAACAAATATCAACTTTTACATATATATCTTGGAAAGTAAAAATTTGGTTCTAGGAGCGAATTTTTAAAAAATTAATCAGAATTTTAATTAATTGAAAATTAAACCGAATTTTTCCGCTTTCCCGCAATAACTATATATGAAAATATTATTATACAAAAATAAATTCTATATTGTTTGAAATTTTTTTAAAAATTGTCTTTTTATTAGTATCAATTTAATACTAGTTAAATGTTTTTCTAAATTTTGGCAACTTTTTAAAAAGATCTTTTGCCTAATTTCCAACAATAGATAGCACTAACGCACTGAAATTCAAATCGTTTCCATTGATTCATTAAATATTCAATCATGTTATTTTCTTCTTTGTTGAAAGCTAAAAAGTACGTTTTGTTTAATATCTGCAAAGTTTAGAACACGAGTAAAAAATTAAATAAAGCATCTCAAAATTTAAAAGATAGATAAATAGAAGCACATTTACATTCTAAACAGAGTTATGATATCATAAGACTGGTCTCCTATAGAAGGCTGCATTTCCACTATTAGCATAACTATATAGTATGTTTAAAAAAATATAACCTCTGTGTCTGAAAACTTGGAGCAATCATGGACATAAAATTATATATAATCAATTTATCTGGAATTAAATATAAACTATGTTTCTGACCTAACAGCTTATTGCAAAAAGTGACTAATAAACAATAAAATTTGGTATATCTAGATATTTTGCATAAACTCAAAACAATTTATATATGTTTTTGAAACAAGGTGCTTTATGATACACTTGCCGATTAAATACACTGGCACATGGTTAAGGGCAAATCCAAAAAGTAAATATTTTATTCATATCTTTTTAGTATTGGATATCAAGAAATCATGTACAGCACATGATACTGAAAAACGACTCATGGTTTCCATATGATATGACTGAATCCGATTACATACAATCAATGCATGAATATAATCTTATTCCATGAATTATTATGACAAGTTTCGCCTGAAACCTACAGGTGAAACTCTGAACACGATGACTAAAATGCGACAGCATTCTATTCCTTCATCAGACGATTGCTATTTGGGGATCTGAGCTGGTTGGTGACCTGTGCCTTTTCAAGACGATATGGAAAATGTTCAGTTTTGTATCGGTCATAGTGAGTAGATGTTTCGCTGTCCGTCTGGCTCCACGTTCTGAAGAAGAATGCTGCTTCCGAAATCTGTGGCAGTTGCTACCCACCACGATGAGGATTATGGCAGCGTAGAAGAGAGCTACCAACTGCAAGAAAAGATAAATCATTTATACCACTGAAGAAAGTTTTAAAATAATTTAACGTAATAGCATTTATAAATGGAGATACTATTTGTAAATTGTAATATAATAATGAAAAATCATTGTAACTATTCTATTGAGCATATCATTGAACATAAAGCTGTCAAATATTGCACATAATTACTTTTTGAAAATTTAACTTGTACTTTCTCTTAAACTAAGTAAGAATTCCTTAAGATTTTAATTTAGAAACCTTTATAAAATATTTTATGTTTTCCCTCAATTACTTTGGAACTCGATAACTTCTAAACTTAAAAATCAAGATCAATAAAATTTGATAAGTTGGTTAAGCATCTCAAACATAAATTCTTTCCTTATTATAATGAAATCTGCGTAAAGTTTGATCATCTCCTAGTCTTTACTTTCACATACATATGAAACCAATAACTCATAAATGCAATGACTTAAATCAAGGAAATTCAGTGTCTGATCTTAAGATAACAGTTATAGTTCCACGTCTAATTTTGGCTATAATCAATTGAAGAAACAATCAATCACAAGAGATTCAATAAAAATGTCAGATTCATGCCAGAGTTGCGTATTTTGTAATTAATATTCGCCAATGGCACTTGCTATTTTACCGAAGGTTCACAATTTTATGCTGGAAGGGAGAGGGCTAAGACTTTTAATTGTGAGTAGGCTGCAGTTAAAACGCAAGTACCAAAAAATTGAATGTGTACAATGAAAACTTTTTCCCAACCCCTTGAAACCAAAATTTAACTCAGAGCTACAATTGTAGTCCCATAATTACGTACCAAAATTAATTTATTTAAGTTATTTTATTTTTCAGTTGTCGGGATTACATGCTTGTGAAAGCACAGCCCGACAGGAAGTCAACGCTTCAGCAGATGTGGCTCAAAGTGTAATAAATCTGCCGATTTTAGCATCTAAAGATAGTCGTTTAGAGGCTAAAAATGTGAACCAAATTTTATTTATCTAATTCATTACGCTTTGTAGAATTCTAGTTATCTTATTATCAGATAGACTTCCTATAAACGGATTCAGTCAAAATTTGATCGCAATTTGTAAATTTGGACCTTATGTTACCTTTCTTACCTTATGTTTACAAGACCTTATGTTAAATTTCATTCACCAAAGTGTTTCTCAGTTATCGGGTTCACAACCAGAAAAGTATAATTTCAAATTTCCATTTTTTTTAATTATTATTATTAAACGACATCTGAAAAGAGAAGATTCAACAAAGTTCCGCGTTCGAATTCTTCGACAGCTACAATTTTATATTTTTATCGATTTCATGTACTATAAAATATAATAGTTCCATCCAAAATCAAGACAATGCCCATTATATTCTTTGTCAGTAAGAATATTTTTACAAAAATTTGTTCTATCTGTATTGATACAGCTTAACATTATTTAAATGTTTTCCAAGCCAGAATATCACCAAAAATTTTTTCATTCATTCAAATTACCTGGATGAGAGTACTTTACGTTAATTGCATGACGATGCGCTCATTCATAACATAATTATTTTTATATATACTTGGAAAAATAATGTTTCTGGGTTAAATTATCCATCCTATTTGCCTTGATTTGTACTCAGCAATTCATATTTATTACGGAAATTTAAAAGGTGTTATTTTGGAGATTTCATTCTCAAAAAGAAACTCCCCCCAAGCGTACTTGTACCATTTCAAAAAGTGAAAGAGAATGGACATTCATAATTCTTAGATCGCTTATAAAGTTCATTGAAATTAAATGGGTTTAGTTTGATTTAAACAAATTCAAAATAAATAAAAATGACTTGTTTCTTTTTCATTTCCAGTCATAAAACTTCTCTTACATACTGTATATATTTCATCCACGAAGCATGGCGAAAAAAACATATTTAATATCAAAAAAGTTTAGATGGGATTTACAGGGATTTAAACCACAGAATTCACCAAAATCTCAAATTGTAAGTTTTGTTGATTACAATATTTTTATAGAAGAAAATTAAAAGCGTGGAAGTCTTCAAACAAAAAAATAATGCGCTTAAAGTAAATGGCCCTTAATTACAAATTAATAACTCATAAGTTAATTATGAAATTTTCTTCTTAAGAACATTTATTAACATAGCAGGCGTTATTGATGAAGAAACGAGTTTAACGTTCATCATTGTTAAGAACAAGATAATACTTTCAGTCTGATAAGGCCAGAACTAGTGAAAAGTCTTGATAAGAGAACTATGATTGATGATTCTTTACTCGATATTAAATTGATTAAATATGTCAGACTCCAATATGGAATGAATATAAACTGAATTTTTATAATGGCGTTGAGGTTAGAGCAATAGAATGTTTGATAGAAATATGTCTGAAACATATGGGCTGTTTGTACTGCTTTTTTTTTCCTTAAAATACCAAGTTCAAGGAAAGACAAAGGTTAAAATATGTAATTATAACAGTATGATGAATTTTTTTCTAAAATCTAAAATATTACTTATATCTTTGAATTTTTAATGGAAATTATTTAATAAAGCCACTAAGAAACTAAAGCATAACAGTTAAACTATAAAAGTGTTTTGAAAATTCAAAGAAGCATTGTTTGGGTGTTAAAAAAAAGCGTATAAAGCAAACATTTTCTACGTTAGAGGTTTAACGAATAGATTCTTCGAAATTTTGCAGATAATTTAAGAAATATATTACAATAACCTAAATTATGAAACAAACTGCAGTTCTATTATTTATTTAAATATACTAAGGTTTGATTAATAAATAAAATAAATAGATATTTAAATAACTAGAATATTTTTAATTGCTTATTATGAAGCAGAAAAATGTAAAACATATTGAGAAATTAGTATATTGAAGTTGAGCAAAAATCATCCAATAGATTTTAATTTCGGACATTTTTTGTCTGAAATTTTAACCGAAATTCAAAATGTGGGAAAATACCGTTTAAAGATGCAAAACAACATTAAAACGTGCATTTTACATATATAAAAATGAATCACCTTTTCAAAAAATAAAATTGTAAAACAAAAATCGAAAACTTTTATGAAGAAAATGTTTTAGAAATTAAGGATATTAAATAAAGCAATATTCCTTATATTTTCCGAATATCAACTTTTTATCGTAGTCATCTACCTTTAGGCAAGATCCAATACTTAAAATAAAAGCTGTTAGAAGTTTAAAAATAAATATATAAAATGTTGCGTACAGCATTTTTAGAATGTGCCAACAGCACGTTCCAAGGAGAAATCGAGATAAGATTTAAAAATAAAAATACTAAGAACAGAATAATCAATAGAAGGTTCAGTTATGAAAAGAATGTCTGTCTGTGTTTTGAAATAAGTATATTTAACGAATTATTTGCATATTACTTGTAAAAAGACTTGATGTATATGTAAATAATCAAATTAGGCAGAAATAATAGTGGTTTTCTGAAGATTATTGTGCTGTCATTTGAATAGCTATTTGAATTCAGAACTGGAACATGCTGAAGAGTACGCATGCGCATTGAGAATTCTGTTTCACAACAGAGTTATGCTGGGTTTACACTCGGCCACTTACAAGACGGCCATTAGGCAGCGCATGCGAAGAAAGTAACTGATTTATGTTAACTGCAATTGCCTTTTTGGTGTCTTTGATTTATTCTTTCACTGCATATCGTATTAAAATGATGGATATTTGCATAAAAAAACATGGTTAAATTTTTAAAAAAAGGTCAACATACTTAAATTTGAAAAACTATAGAAAAGAAATGGCAGATAAAATGAAAAAAAGACACAACCTCGCATCAGAAAGAACAAAGAGCAAAAATTATCGGAATTAATCTATGATAGGTGATCAATTTTTTCACGCCAAAGAAAATCACCAATCCTACAAACGCATGCGCAGTAAGAACAAAAATACAATACAGCGACATGTTGTTGTCCTGTCGGAACAATTACTTGCCATCAACCGAACAGCATTTGCCAGACTTTCTGCGCATGCGCTGACTAATGGCAGTCTTATAGTTGACCGAGTGTAAGCACGATATTATAAAAAAAATATATATCTTCAAATGCGTTTTGTAATAGTTAAATCAAGTATTTGCACTATCTCACTTTAAATATGGTGGGCAAAGAATAAGATTATTTTTCGCTTTGAATTTGACATGGTATATTAATGCAGACTAAAATTAATACTATTAATATTTTTATTCTTCTAGTTGCTTTTAATTTACCTTTTATTTATCAAATAAAACTTTGCATGAATCCATACATTATTTCCTAAATAATTCCTCGTGATATTTCGTATTAGAATCCAAAAGTTAATGTTTGTGGAATATGATTCTTACTTTTGAAAGCTATAAAAATAAAGATAATTTTTAAAGTTGTAATTATCCTTTGATTAGATTTATTGAATTGTATCATCCTAAAAAATATTCACAAATGATATTGAAATACATTGAATGTATTTTATACAAATGAAAAAATGAGTTCCCAAACATGTGTATAACATTTTAATTAGACAAAATCCCAGGAAGTGATAAAAGAATAATAAATTAAGAATTTTATTAAATTAAATACTTTGAAGTCAAAAATAAAAATGTATAACATTAAGTTCTATTACACTGCATAGATTCTTCCATTGGAAAATGAATCGTAATTCGACAAATAAATAATTGAATCAATACAACTCTCATACTAAGGTTTTCTCATTAATTGAATCATGCTTAATTAACCTAGAGAGTAACAGTTTCTAAAACTACGTAATAAGTTATTTCCAGCATTTTTTTTCTTTTCTCGTTAGTTCAGTCATTGAATTGCTTCTAAATTATATTAACATTATAAAACTTGCTACTCTTGAATTTTTAGGAAACATTTCTAAGGGCAGATTTCATTTCTCAGTCACACAAGTAGATACATAAAGAATAGAATATATACATAAACTTAATTTAACGGAAAATCGGGCAATTGATGTTTTTTTTTTAGTCTAACATGCTTGATAAAGAATTACTTTCCTCCAAAAAACCCGAAAATGGGAAGAGCGGGGAGTACTCAAAGAAAATCATTTGAACTGAACACACAACTCAAGCAGACCGAACACAACAATATTACTAAGAATGAACTAAAATCCTCGTAATAATGAATATCTTTGCATTATTGATTATACAATGAAAAATGCAAAGAAAATTGACAGTCGTGTTCGTACTTCTATTTATATAATCTCTGTGATAAGGTGTAGAATTCTAAAAGGATCTTTGATCTTGATTCCTAATACAGTTATCACTCTAATTCTCCCATTTTCGCAAATGTCGCTAACGTCGCCTTCAATGTATTACAATGATACAAGAGCACAAAGCTATATCCAGTCTAATTACAAGTTCAGCTTTTGTAGCATTGATTACAAAAAAGTTTGTAACGTAACTTCAGAAATCAGTCAGGCAGGATTGTGCTATATATTCTGAAAACCGTTTAATCTAACGTCCAGTGTAAAAAAAAGAGATTAATGCATTCATTTAGTGAGGACTATCCGGATCACCAAACGCGTTTTTGCAGATAGTTACAGAATCATAAAAATCTACCATGTCCAAAGACATTATTTACATATTTAACTGTAAATGGATAATAACCGTATGGAAGCAAATGACTCCATAAGGTTTTGCAAACACAAAAGATGACTTTTACTTGGGACATTGAAAATGAATTAAATCAAAGAAAATAATATATCAAATAAAGTATATACGTGTTAACTGAATACTTATTAAGAGCGGAAGAACTCAATATCACTAATAACAGTATGTTAAGCATTACTGTGTCGAACGGCGTTTCTTTCGAACACTACGCCAAAAGTTTGTTATTGTTATTATATTTATAATTCTGCTAGTCATTATTGTACCTATTATGATTCCTACAACCTGTACCCATTTTTGCGATTGGGTACTGAATTAAGATCATAAAAGGATTTAGGATCAACCATCTTTTATATGTTTAATTTTAAAGGAAGGGCAGGCATACAGAAGTAAATAATTTCGATAATAAAACATCGTATAGCAAGCGCATAGAATGACGTTTGCTTCGGACATTGAAAATGAATTAAACAAAGGAAAAGAATATACCAAATAGAGTATATACATCTTTAATGGAATACTAATTGAGAGCGCAACCACTCAATATCACGAATAGCAGCATATTAAGCACTAGTATGTCTAAGCCAAGTCTTCTGAACATTATGCCAAAAGTTTATTATTGGCTTGATATTCTACTAGTGATTACTGCACCTATCATGATACCTACTACTTGTACTATTATTATTTCAATAGCATGTTTCTTGTACTATAGAAATTTATAATCCATTAAATCTTAATTTTTTCACTTTTTTTTATACTGAATTTAAACCATAAAGTGCTCGCAATAATGCCCCCCGCCTTGATTTCGGGTTTTTTTTCTCATATTCTATTGCAAAAATTATTTGTTTCTATATGAATTATTTATCTGCACAGTTTGTAAAGATCATTTTGGGATACATTGTATAATTTTTTAATGTAAAAAGAAAATAAATTTATGCATATTCAGTATGATTTTTTTGGTTTCTTTATCTTGAATACTCTGAATAACTGAATTCAATATTTAGGCACAATAACGATTTTCTTTTCTTATATAAATGCATATAGACTTTCTGATGACTTTTCATATAGCTTCTTATAAAGATTTTCTTTTTTTATATAAATGCATATAGACTTTTTGATGACTTTTCATTCAGCGTCTTATAAAGATTTTCTTTTCTTATATAAATGCATATAGACTTTCTGATGACTTTTCATATAGCTTCTTACAAAGATTTTCTTTTCCTATATGAATGCATATAGAGTTTCTGATGACTTTTCATATAGCTTCTTACTGTCTTCCACAGGACATAAGGAATAGAAAAAGCGTTAATTCAAATCCGTGAACACATTCTAAATGAGAATGTCATGCAATTAGTAGCACGTTTTATCTTACTTTAACTTATCATTTTCTGTAAAAAAAAAAGCTATCTGTGCAAGGTTTCATTTATTTCTGATAGTGCTGAGTCAAAAGTCGCTTCACTGGAATTGCTCTCATCAAATTCTTAGTTAAAGATTATTAATGTCCTGCCATAGGACAGAAAAATGCTTTCAGTCATTCCCAAGGGCAATTCACTGACTTTTCAGATGATATGTGTCCTCTATTTTCATTCACCACATTAACACAAAAGTCTGAAATAAAAGTAATTTTCCAAAGTACTTTCAGGTGATTTTCGAAATATTCTTTTCACGTAATTTATTTTCACAGTCTAATGCTCCAGGAACTCAATTAAGAATGGCCAAAAATTTATTCTACTTTCGTTCGGAATTTGCTACAATTTTATTCATACTAAATTATTTTCGACTCATTAAATATGGATTGGTAATATCATGAGTAACAATAAAGATGTGCTGTCACAAGCTAGTTATAAAATAGTCATTCTGCAAGAGAACTATTCAAAGATATGAGAAATTATACTAAACAGTTTTATACAAAAAAAGGAGAAAATAATTCTATCTTCGAATTTTAATAAAACATAAATCAATATTTATTAAGCTATCGAATGAAACCGAAATTCATGTAACGTGCTTTCACATCTATAGTCTTTCTATATACAGAGTTATTCCAAAGTAAGGAAGCAAATTTAAAATATCAATTTCTAATGAATGACAAAAAATAAAGAAATAAATAATATATTGTTGAATATAGGAAAGTTCAAATTTATATCTTAATAATAAATTAATTCTTGGAAACTTCGAGAAAAGTAGAGTTTTTATTTCTTTAGTAGAAAATTGCGAAGCTTTAGGTATAGTCCTTTTATGTGACTTAGAATGGGAAGAGTAAATCCATTATAGCATTGAAGCGTGCATTTCATTATAAGTTCAACAGAAAAGCCAATTCATGAACAGATTTATATACGGGGATAGAAAATAGTCGGAGATGGTTGCAAATGCAGAATGAAGACTCTAATCATTTTCTCACATCGGATATAAAAAAAACCATAGAAAATCCACAAATAAAGGAATTTAGTTTAGTTATATTAACGTCCTGTTTTTTTTAAATCAACGCTAGGGATACTTTGAAACGGACATAGTAATTGTGAACCTCGGTCAGATGACAAGACTACATCTGAATTGGGAACCCCATCTTTAAAGTTCTACATCACACCAACGGGAGGATATTTGGCCCCATTTTTTTAACGTTCGTCACATTCGCTTACACGACGGTTCATCGGTGGAATCGGGTTTCGAAACTGGAACTTTCCGGTCTCGAAGACGTGACATTACCACGCTGTCTCTACAAACAGATGAAGCATAGAGCTTGGAATTTCGCAATCAACAGCATGATATGTTCTTAAGACATACCTGATACTACTCTTCAATGTATGCAAAATCGAATTACGATAGAAGTGAGTTCAATGACCAAGAAATGATTGCTTCAAATACAGCAAGGACTCGGCTCCCTATTTGATCCCTATTTGCAGACACAGTTGGTAACGGTACAGAATCTCCTTCTTACTACTATTGATAAATTTGTATAAAATATTGATAGTACTTCATTCGGAACATTGTTCTTCAAACTCTGAGATTTGTTCTGAAATTTCCGTGGTGGTTTTACTTTCTTTCTTTCTTTTTTTTTGTATCAGATATTTTTAGGAAACTATGAAAGAAGTTTTAGTTAAATTATTGTTAATATTTTAGTATTAAAAAAGAAAAAATATCTGTAGTAAAACTTTAAACTGCTACATATGTATTTGAAACTAAAATAAATAATTTTATACTGCTTAAAATTATAATTTTATACTGCTTCTACATTAATTTTGAATGGTATATTTTAAAAAATTGCAAAATTTCGTCACGACAAACTGCATGACATCTTAAATATAAAAAAAGGATGTTCTAAATGGTTTATCAATCTACGCTTACATATTAAAAGCGAAAATTTTCAGATATTTAACAAAATATACGATGTGGATGGAGAATTTTGAAATGTTAATAGGCTAATCATAAATTTATGTTGATAAATAATCAAAATATGTTTAAATAATAACACTATGTTAAAAAAAACTTTTATTGAATGAACTTATAAAGATATCTTAAAAATTATATCTCAGATGAATGCCAGTTGTCAATTTTCAATAAAAGATTAAAATAAAAATAACTTTATAAATTAATTTATAAATAACTTTATAATCATTTGATTGCCTTTTCACATTTTTAACTTCCATTATACCCTTTTAAAACTGTAAAAGTGTACTTATAAAAAAAGTTTTGACATTTTATAGAGTTGTAATTAGCAAAAAATGATTGTTTATCAATGCATTTTTACATGTAAAGAAACAATGCACGAAGCATTATAAAAAATGAAATGAAAAATCTCCATCTAACAGCATTTTAAACTCAAAAATCAACCACGACTCTTTGGGTATTAATTTTAATGTTTTTTAGAAAACATATTATTTTACTTTATGAACTGATAAATGAACATACAATTTCAGTAGCAAAACAAACGCACTCTGTTTTTTGTTTTGTTTTTTAATTTTAATATTGTGAAATAACTTTTTTGTGAAGATCACATAAAATTGCATTTCATCGATTTGATTTCTGTTGGAAAAAATTGTTTTCTAGTATACGTTAAACATTCGTATTCAACCCTTTCTTAACTAAATGACTTTTTAGTAACAATTGGAAGGATATGATCTCTCGAGAGGCTATTATACTGTTAAAAAAAATTTCATCTCACTGGTGTTTTTTTTTCCAAAATTCATTTTATGTACGTTATATGATTTTTATGTCATACACCTAATCAGAATTGAAGAATGTTAATTAAATAATCAACAACCTATTCATTAGTTCACTACTCTATTAGCACAAGATATTGTACGATAACTCCAATGTTACTAGATATTCCGAATGCTGGCCAATATCAGAAAATATCGAAATAATGTTATTGAGCATTTTGTAATGATAGGGTATAGAGATTTACGATACAAAAATCGATAATATTTTTATGACAAAACTTTAGTATCTACTATTAATTCAATAATATTTGTTTCAGAATAGTGACAAACATTAGTACCTAGTATTAATTCAATAATATTTGTTTCAAAGTAATGACAAACACTGGTATCTACAATTTATTCATTAATATTTATTGCAGGAAATTAAGAACGATGTATGAAACTTACCGATGCATATAAAATAGCATCTGATGCTTGACGAGGATATAATACTTGAGACTGCCGAGTAGATGAGTTGCTGTTCAGAAATGGGTTCAGCTGGTTAGGATGGTGTGAAGTGATGTTGCAAAGACCACGCTGAAACTGCCTACAATGAAAAGAAATTCCATGCAAAAAAGTATGATCGGAATACATTCTTATTATGAAAATTAAAAGAAAATTAATATGAAGCTTTATTTTTCAGGAATGGAATGAGTGGGTAAAAATTTGTTAAATATTTGTTCATAAGTAAGAGTAATTTCCGATATATACTAAAAGTTTGTCATGATTATTAATATCAGAATAATAAAACGTTTCAAGTAAAACATATAAAAGTAAATACGCAGCTGCAACTTTCTTATTTTTTCTTCATTTTGATGTCATTTTATATATGTCATAGAATCAATGACATATATAATTAGCTTATTAATTTTCATAGAATCTATGACATCCTATATAGTTATCTTATTATTTTTGATAGAATCTATGACATCAGATATTAGTTAGTCTATTATTTTTTATAGAATCTATGACGTCCTATATAGTTAGCATATTACTTTTCATAGAATCTATGACGTCCTATATAGTTAGCTTATTATTTTTCATAGAATCTATGAAATCATATATTAAGAAAATTGCAGCATGCACGGCTGGATGAAAGTATAGAATACCAATGATAAGAAATTAAAATAAAATTAGATGATACAGAATATAAATATTGTTAAACATTGTTTGGGTCAATCCATGAAAGGAGTACAATTATAAATTTCTTATTTCCTATAAATTCCTTTTTAAAATATATATATATATATAATCTTAATGAAATAATATAAAAATAAAAACATTATTTTTGAAATAAGTTCTTTTATTTTATTTACGGAGAGAAACATTTAGAGATATTTGACAAAATTTTGACTTAATATTCTCCCTTTCTTTTATAATGCTATGAAAACCCCATCAATTAATATCAGCACGTCAAATGACTGTAAATCCATAGCCCACTTTTAAGAAAACACTTTTCTCGATGATTAATGCACTCTATTTTCTTTTTTGTATTAAGGGAAACTATTTATCTATCAGTTATCTCTTCCATGCTATGAAATTAGAAACAAAGTTGGAAAAGCTAAAATCAATATATTTATTTATTTTTCTAGTTTGACATTGGCAGAACAACTAACACATGGCTTTGAAACACCATCCAACAAATGGATTCTCTATGTTGGAAAAACCTCCCGAATCGGATGCGTTTATTATATTACTTTTTGATTTATTATAAGATCGTCTTTCGGAAACAACAGTAAAGGTACGAATAACACAGGGTTTGCAGTTACTGTTTTAATAAATTAGATATCAGATTGGAAATGCTAATTATTTATTTACTTTATTTTTGGCAGAATAAAGTTTCTGTAAGTTTCAATTTCTAGTTCCTTAATATTTGTAAGCGTTATTATTGAAAAGCGGCATTCAGTTTGAAAAATTATTAATTGAAAATATTTATTTAGTTGCATTTAACGAAAGGTTTTGGCAAAATGTAATGATGCAGTTGTTATTCGATCTTAGTGACGATATTACTTAAGAAATATTAAGAATACGAGAGATTTTATATAATAAATTTAAAAGTGCATTATTAGTACAAAATTCGGCTATTATATCCTATACATCTCAACATTAAAATTTTTCAAATTTGATTTAAATTCCTTCATTCCATCTGACTTAATTTCTTCAGCCTTAAAATTCAGTGAATAAAAACTATCAGACCTCGTAATTTGCAGAAAATATGTCAGCTTAAAGTTTAATAGCTTCCCTTGTTTTTCAGTTTTAGATGTTCGCAGTATTATTTTATATTTAAAAATTCTGCATTTCTTGTTTCTTCAATTTTAAATGCTATATAAGTGCTTTTTGCACAATAATGTGTTTCAAAGATATTGAAGAAAAACATTAGCATTTTCATTAATTTTTATTTAGGAATAAATGTCAATAAATAAAGTAATATATGTATTTAGATAAGCAACGCCTTTCTCTGCTAGCGCCTACTATCCAAAAAATATTGCCATATTTGCCTTAGATCCAATAGCTTGTTCTATAGAACGTTTTGAATTTGTATCTCGCAAGTTACAATATAATATCATAATTTTTTTATTACTCAATTCGCTTGATGCAACTTACAGATATCACGCCAACTTCATATATTATTATGTTAAAGAATTCTTCTTCTTTGCGATTTCTAATAAATTAGTCTCTCTAAAACATTCCGAATAAAACAAAATTCAATTTTTATTATATTTAACCTAATACATCATTGAATAAAATGCAAATAAAAGCAAAAGTCTACACTGTTGAAGAAAACACTTATTTTGCTAAAATGTATCCTTTTACTTATCTGATTCAGTCTAAAACTGGAATAAGTATTAAAAATGTCAGAATGGCAGAAAAGCATTTAAACTTTCACCCAAGTAAGAATAAGACAGCATTTAGCATTTAAGGATCTTAATAAGGAACTTTCAGAGAAAGTAATAAACGAAAAACTCTTATATTGTATCTACTGCCAGAATGGTTCTTTAACAATGAAAGAATTTTCGAAGAATGTCTCTATAGGTATGTCTCGACGTCTTTGAAAAAAACACGATTTGTAAAAGACATGCAGAAACTTCTCTAATTAGGACTCAAGACAGCACAGCATAAGTGTGGAAAAGTCCCTGGAGAATTTTTTCGATTTTGCAGACGAGTAAAAACCAAGTTCTGTATTATATTAAAGACATTCAAAATGTGAATGGTATGAGAACACTAGAGAGTTTGACGATGCATTTTAAAACCCATAACGCTTTCCACGTTCCACGTTGAAGTACATTAGTTTTATCATTGTTTAAAAATAATAGTCAAGAGGTTTACAAAGGTTAAGTAATCGCTTATGACAAAATTATGACCAAAAAAATAATAAATTAAATTTCCCAGAGTGAAAGCATTCAGATATAGAACTAATAAATTTTTCTAATATATTTTTAGCGATGTCTTTATAAGCTTGTAGTAACCTAATAATAAATATCTTTTTAATGAGTTAATTAAATGTACATAATTTAATAATTACTGTATAGTGTTTGTTAATAACGTGTTATTTTTGTAAGGATATTTCACAGGATAAACACGGTCTATAAATTTTATGACTGATTAATCAGTTGTAGTTTAACCAGTTTATTATTAATATTTGATCAGTTTTAAGAATTTATGGAAAAAAAGACCTGATCATAAAAGCTCCATTTACTCTAAAAAAATTCTTAAATGTCTTTTTTTTTTTTTTTTTGGTTAGTAGCAAATCTCGAATGGAGTAGTTACGTAATAAAATATATACCATTTTATAAAGACAATTTACGATGCAGACTTTATCATCATAAATTGTCTTCATAAAATGGTATATATTTTATTACGTAACTACTATCATGTATAATTTAAAAGCAGACTTTATAGCATACTCTGAAAATTATTCTGCTGCATATCTGCTGTATTTTTAAAATAGTATTAGGCACATTTTTGGAATTTTACTACCGCCTATTTTTGTATTCAAGTTCTTCTATGTCCCTTCTTTTATGATTCATAATGTGAAAAGCACAGATTTCTGCATACAGGTTATGATATGTTTTCATGAAAATTTTCAAGTAAGATTTTATTTTTAATTAATAAAGCAATCTTTCATACTTTGTCAACTCAATAAAATGGTTTATGTTTATACAAGCTCAAAGGTTTTCTTAAAACATTTGTAAAACTTTTTATAAGTATTTATTTTCCTAAAAATATACCAACTCAGGATACAACTCTGTCTATTTTTATTACATTTATAAGCAGAAATAATTCTGACAGGTCTGATTATTTCAAATGGACTTTATAGGAAATTCTATCTTTATGTTTCTCAACAAAAGTATGTTTTGGTATGCTTGATATATTCTTAATGTTTATAGGAATAATTTTGAATTCTCCTGTTCAAAATAGCTACAAACTAAAACAAGGGATTCATTGTTTGCATTAAAAAAAATATCTCAAAATCACTTGGGATTGTATTTATTTGCTGAAATAAAACTAATTTATTTAGACAACTATTTTAATTTTTGCTCATAAATAGAAGGCTCTTTTATCAGCACTATAATCGTAATTGAGCAATGAAAAATATGTTTATTATATTTTATCAAAAATTACTCAAGTTGTTTTGATCAAACGTTCCTAAAATCATTAAAGATATTTTTTAAGTACCAGAGATGGGATCATATTTCAGCTTGATAACTGGAAATGTGCAAAGCAAATTACGAGTTTAAAGGATTCATTTGTTACTTGTATATTAACGACTCTTTCCATCAAATACAAAAGGGTGCGGGTTTGAGGTAATCATCATTGGTTAGTTGGTTAAATAATTGATTAAACCCTCATATTATAATTCTATGAATAAAACATGAATTGGCCTATTTGTTTATAAATATATTTAAATGATTCCTCTCTTCTTGTCGATTAAGGTCTTAAGATTAAGGTTGTCTGGAGAAAACTCTGTCACGAAACCGTGAACCTTGGGTAAAGTCACGAATGTTTCGATGGCATTGACGAATAACGGAAACAAAATATCGATCTTTGACGTGAATCTAACATTTCAACTGAATCAGTTACGCGAATGTGCATTTTGGAAGCTGATGGAAACTAAATTTGAAGTAAGGCGGCAGTTGTAGTCACAAGGTTGACTCCAAACTTCTTTGATTTCATTCATTCATCATTTCATTGAATTTACTTGAATATGAAAGAACAGATACAGTGAATATGAATCTTTTGACAGATTTTGTTCAAAATTTGATAATACACTTAGGATGCTAAACTTTACCAAATTTTTAATACTTGGCTCTTCACGTTTTGTAGTTGTTGAATTCTACTGCCAGATATACTTTTTCTGAATGTATTTCATTCAAAATTTGATAGAAATCTAGATATGTGAGTTAAAGTCACCTTACCAAATTTCATTTGTCTGACTCAAAACTTGTTTAAGTTACCGTATTCAGAGACAGACATAATTCCAAAAAAATGTCTTTTTGGAACTCGATCGCAAAGTCTTCAAAATTTCAAGTCTGGTTTTTGTTTTGTTTTTTATAGATTAAAGTACTTTCTTTATACTTCGTATAAGAGAAAGGAAAAATGAATTTTCTGAATGACTGACATTTAATGGACATTAAATTTATGAGAGAAGTATGTTTAATGATTGCCTTATTTTCCATTTACTATTTGTTTTTCGCACCCGAGTTGTAAGAATATGAATTATGCTGAATTATATTAGGTTGATCTTAATCCACGTGCATTCGACTGTGGGACCATTTATCATCGAAAATGTGCCATAAGTTAGCCGAGACCGTATGACATTTATACATAAGAAAGATTGACAAAAGATAGCAGCATTCTATAGTTCACAGTATTATTTACAGAATGAGCATGGTAAAATGAATTCAAAGAAAGCATATTGTGTATATTTCAAAAACTGGGTAATGAAAAAAATTCTGTAAGAAATTAAATTTATAGCTATAAAATTAGCAGGCGAATTAAAAATGAATAAAAATATGTCAGTTTTATATTAAGAAGAAATATAGCAATTTAAAACATTCTTGAGCTGATATGTCCATTAAATTTTAATCGCTTGCACAAAATGTTTCTTTATTAGTTTTTATGTCTATTTTACTGCCAATTTTCAATATTCAGTACCGTGTCTCCACCTAGTGGCAAATATATGAACTTTTTATAAATAAATTTAAATAGTATATATATATATATATATATATATATATATATATATATATATATATATATATATATATGATTATAAAGTTATTATTCATGACAACCTATATAATCTCAAATAGTATAAATCACTTTTACCGAATGTTGTTTGTATAATAATAACCGATTAATCCCATTAACTATGCCTATTCATAAAATGCCTTTACGTTTGGTACAATATTAAATTAATAACTAAATTCTAAATATTTATATTTTAACTATGACCATCCCACATATAGATCCAGCGTATAATAAAATGATGATTATCTAATTATAAATGAAAAAACCTTCCCATGAATACAAATTTTATAACACAATGAAAATTAAATGCTTATCACATCACTGCTAAGAATCATTCATTATGCAAAAGAAACTAGACAAGGAACTAAAAATCCCTTCCGAATTATCCAGCACCTTTTACCTGCTTCCTTATGAAATTCCCCAACTGTTCTAAATTATCAAAGCTCCTGTAAAATCCTCTGGAACAGAACATCTTGTAGAGGATGAGTTGATGAAATTGGCATACTCTCCACCCTTGCAAAATGCCTTTGTTCTGTAATGAGTAATTACATTCCACGGATATTTAACGCATGTGATTTTGAGGTAGTTCGTTTAGAGGAGAATTCAGTGGTATAGCAGCTAACCGTTATGAAAGTACCAGAGGGAATAATTTCGAGGCTACTACTCAAATGTGCAAGCCTTTGAAGAGTTATATATATTGATTGTCTCTCAAGCATTAATTAAAATATATTGTTATTTTAACGAAAATTAAATTGTATAGTGTCAACAAGTTATGTTACCTTGAAAAATTAAATAAAAATGAAGAAAATTCTATGGGACTACTGAAGAGAATAATATTGCAATATGTGAAAAACACAGATGGCATTAAAATATAAATGTTATTTTTTCCATAAAATCTATACTGATATATTCGTGAATGTTCGAAAATTAAAATAATTATTTAATGATTTCCAAAAATTGTTGTTAAATTATTTATAAAAAAATGAAAGTTTATATTGTAAAGTAGATCCCAATTCGTAATATACTATCCCTTTAACAAGATAGCATTTGGCTTTACTTAAAAATTTTGTGAATCACGTAATTGCTATAAATAAAAATGAATATTTTACATCCCTAGTAGCGCATTTACATTGTATGATATCAAATGATTTTCATAACATAGTATGATGTTGAATAATATAATGCAGTATAGCACACCATTATACAGTATTTTGAAATAAGCTATGCAACCTGGGATAAATGTATAACAAAAGAATTTGTTTTAAGGAGCTAAAACCTTGAAAGTGCACAAATACACACTTTAACTTAATAGGATAAATAAAAGTATTCCAGATCCTTGTCCTGTTTCATAGCTTGCATTGATAAGGAGATCTTAATTTTCTACAGTGCCAGTAATAACCTTCGTTATACAAGCAATAAAAATATATTAGTTTTCAAATTATTTCTACACTTTTTTGACATATTTTAATTCCTATCATTTAAAAGCATAAAACCATTTGACTAGTAAATATTTTCTTTTATATAAAAATATGTTTTACATTTGTTTTAGATAAAAGGTATCTTACTGATCATTGTTAAAGGAAAGCTATCATAAAAAATTTATGTTCCAATGTAAGTTGCATGATGGTTATTTTGAAAAAATCATAAATAATGAAACTTCAAAAGAAAAACGCAGAATTCCTGCGTTTTTTCTTTGAGTTGTTGGTTATACTATATTAACTATTTCCATTTTTTAATATATTAGAATTATAAATAATAGGGAAAAAGCAGTAAAATTTAATTAAATGTTATATGTCTGCTTTATATGTATTTACTTTAATATGTGGAAAATATTTCTGCATTATACTAAAAAAAAATGTCATATTTAGTCATTTAGTTTCTTTTAATAACTCAACACGCGTTGAATATTCGCTATTTCTATTTCAATATTTAATGATAACCTATCTAAGTTATTTTTTCATTTATAAATAATCCAACCAATAAAAAACATTTATAAAAATAATATAATTAAAACTGCCAATGCCAACAACCAACTCAAATTACTTATTTGACGAGTCTTCACTTAGTATTTATTTATTCAGGTATGAGGGGTATTTTTAGAATATATTAATAATTATCAAATTTGCAGACCCATCTCGATTCGTTTCTTTTCATGTCCTTGAAATGCATTCTATACCTATTATAAGCATTTTATTCTGTAATAAAGACTTGTTAAAACGTTCTCTGCCCTTCTATACCTGCGAATAATCAGAATATTATAATAATAAATCTGTGATCTTTAAATTAACAATGAGTCTGTCAAAGAAAAAGACTGCGGATAATATTTCTAATGCAATCATTCAAATTGAATTTTCAAGATCTAATAAGTTATAACCTCTTCATATCAGACTTTTCAAATATCTTGCAGTCTAATTCAAAAATTAATCATAAAATGTAATTTGCAGCGAGATTGGATATATCATCATCTGGAATTTTTTCATCCAATTTCTTCACAAAAACTTACAGAATATTTTATCATATCCTAAAGTAACAATCTCCAGCTTCAGATAATCATTTATCTCATCTCCTATCCTGGCGGCAAAAAGTATGACCTTGGAAGGCTCTTTTCATTGGTGGGAAGAGTCATAACAATAAATTTATTCTCTCTCTCTTTATCATCGAGGAAGATGGTGCTTTTTGATGATGACGATATAAAGTAGTTGTCTCTTTGGGGGAGGAAGCGACGCACAAGAGTTGGAGTTTTCATATTTCTATTATTCTTGTGAAGACTTGGAATTCTTCATCTTGAATGGTATTCATGGAAAATTAGATTTCAAAGATAAAATTGAAAGATATATGGATGTTCCATTAATTGTGAAAGAGAAGTATGTATGTTTGTCTTAGTAGAATATGTTTGTGAAAGGAGGTTAAGAACCTTAAGTTCAAGCATTCCGTGGCACTCCACTTAAATGGGTAAATGTTTGTAAATAAATCTGAAGAGTTTTTATGGTTTTTCAGTTATTACCTTTGGAATGTTTAAAATGAAGTAAATCAAGCATCATTTTTGATTTTGGTTTTTTATTTAGAGGAAATCGGTGGCTTCGTGTTAAATTTGGGGATATTTCTCAATTGTAATCTATGGTGACTTGGTTGAGAGGGTACGTGATCACAGATTTCTAAGTTTGAAACCAGATTCTACAAAAGATCCGCTTTATATATCCAGGTTAAATCAAAAGTCAAGATGTGGTCAAACATCATGTCATAGATATGGAGTAGATGATTTGATATAGGAGGGGAGGGGCTATTCAGTCATGACCTAAAAATGGTTCAAAATTAAGACATTTGTTCCAAAATATCTATCGTTTTCCTTCGAAACGGACGTTAATTTAACAAATCTAAGTTGTTGTTTTTTTATTTATTTAATTCTCTCAGCGACTGAACCGGCTTTTTCCATTTCCCGCATTTAGTTCAAATTTAGAAAATGTATGTTTTTAAGTGTATTTTTTAATGCTCACTGATAAAAGTTTAACATTTATTTCATTGAAAAGATTTGATTTTTTTCACTTGAAAACTTATTTTCTACGATTTAAAGATTTAAATAATTATGGTAGAGAATAATATAACTGAGAGATTAGGATTTTAGTGTTTCTTAACATAAGCTATCATCTTTATCAGCAAAAAAAAATTAGCATCTTCATCAGTAAATATATATATATATATATATTCTTTTATTTAAACTTTTTCAAGAATGGAATTTTTAATTAAATGTCTAATTTTCAATTCACAATCGGGTCCATCATTCACTAAAAGATTGTTTTTAAATCTATGACTTCATTTTACTTATTATTGAAAAGTATTTTGAAGACAAAATCCAGAAACGCCAAGTTACTTTTTGTGTACCGAATTAATTAAATAAATGTCAAAACGTCACAAACTTTCTGATTCCACGAGCCACTCTGGCAGAAATTGAGTTTTAAAATATTTCGCTTTTGATATGAATTTTGCTTAAAAGCCAGAAAAAAGTATTTTAAGATACTGTCAATAGGAAATTTAATTACTTTAAACTGGTTATAGAAGCAAGAGTCATATTTCATTAAAATGTTAATATTTCAAAAGTTGTAGTAAATAGAATTAAATATATATTAAAACAAGAATTTGAAATAAAATAAACTTGAAATAAAGAAGAAATTACATATTTAAACCCTCATTGGTTTGATTATTATTTATTTTCCATCTATTTATTTTTTATTTCCTTTACTCTTTACAGAGCCTTTAAATGAATTCCAAATGGTTATGCAACATGCGCTATTCGTATTTGAAAAAATCTTTGTCTTCTCAGAATTTTAAACATATTTATTTAAAATTAGTTCTTATCGAAAAAAAATTTTAAACAACTTTCACGCTCATTTCTGTAAGCAGATTGAATAAAATATTCCGTTAAATTTAGTTTTCAAAACATTTTCGTACGTTTTCATATTTTCTAAATGATTCCTAACTTTTCATTTAATTAGAAAAACGTGAAAAGAAGTCTCCTCCTGTTTTATGATTCCAAACAATTCTTTTAACAAATGTAACTATTAATCCAAAAAGAAATTGCAGTTTAGAAGTTTAATGTGTACAAAAATTTATATAATAGGAATATTTATTCATCTAACAACATAAAAATTAAGTATTAATCCATTTTTTTTTTGTTAGTTTTTAAAATGACAAAAATTCAGTTTTTGATACATGAGCTGAATTTACTAAAATGTTCTGAACCAGTTCAATAATATTCTTTATTCAGGCATACAAGCACGTCATTTAACAGCAGATTCTAACAAAATACCTGAAGTTTAGAAGCTGGAAAGAAATAATACTCTATCCAAATTAAAAAGCCGTTTCCATTAATTAAAAGTCTTTCGTTTATGAATACTTATTTTCCAATTGCCGATTTAACAATTTTTTTTAACTTGACGGAAGAATAAGAATATTTCCTTTTTTCCGTTTTTTAATTACCTTCTCTTTCATCAATGTTATATCACAAACATTTTTCTACATTCATCCTCTACATTGAGTTTACAAAAAAAAGAACGTTTCTAGGCTCTTTTTGCTGTCTAATTTTTTTTCTTTCTGCAGTTCCGTTAAAATTGCAAACTTTGGCACAATTCAATGAAAAAAACAAACATTTCCATTATCTTCTAATTCCCTGATTACTCCTGAATTTTTAAAAAGAAAAAATATATTATTAGCCTTTTATTTTATTTTTTTCCTTTTGAATAACAATCCACGTTAAATTAACAATAAAAATTAAACGCACCTACACCAAAATTTATGATATTTTTAGTAACAAACAAAATCACAAATATTTATTGCATCTAGTTTATTGCATCTAAATAAGAAGTATTGTTTTTAATTTTTTATGATAAGCAATGTTTTTAATAACTCCTGCTTGAAATCATTTAGCATTTATATGCATAATTATATAAATACATTAAATAGAAACATAATTATAGGAGTTTTCTTTCGTTATCGTATTTAAAGGTGATTTATTGCTGAATTTGGACTCTTATTATTTAACACGCTAATTTTTTAGTAACTTAAATCCTTCTTTCTGTTAAATAAAATATGGAATATTTTTAAATTCATCTAATATGTCAGAAATGTTTATAAGCTCAACACATTAGAATTCAATAAGGCTTTGAAATTTAATCAATTCTAAAGTACACAATTTTCATTAATTTTTCCTGGGAACTTAATAATAAATTTGAAAATCTTATTTATTCATTTTGCTCTTCTGTAACCAATTAATTTACTGAAACAGATGTCGCCAATACTTAAACAACTTCTGTAACAACTTTTAATCATCATTAGAGGGAAAATTAAATCAAAAAATATAATTTCATGCTTTATTTCTGCAGTGTCATCATTTGTGACATTTCAGCATGACACAAAAATCATTCTTACTGTCGAATGACAATCGTCAGATATAAACAAATCGCTTTACCAAACCTACAGGCTGTTTCATTAAGCGTTTTACAATCGCAACGCGCAATTGTAAAAAGCTATGCTAATTAACGGTGCTGCAAAATATTATTAGAAATACTCGGGAGAGGATTCACCGTGTCACCAAAAATTCCAATCAGTCAGAGAGATATAACATAAGAGGGAGAAAAGAATATCTATAATAATGTTTTATAATTATATATAATGAAATTTAACTTCATCCATTAAAATATTTAGTCGCGTGCATTTGCCAATGTTATTTATCTTACCCTTTGGTTTATTTTAATTTTAAAATAGTCTGCGAAAAAGATATAAAGTATATAATTAATCTATTTAACTGTTATTAATTGTTAATTATCAACTATGTTAGAGATTTTGGACATTTCTCAAACAAACTGCATGATTTTTCTCTAGATCGAATTTATTTTAGCGGCCAATCGTAACATTGTCACTTGCATCATTTATTTCCCCTTGAAGTCATGTTCATAAATTACATAACGGATAATTTTTCACAGATATGTCAGATAATTTATTTCAAAAATCAATGAATTACATTTTGATGTCTAGAAAATCTGCTAAGAATAATACCAAGGCTTAATGCGTTTTTCATGACCTTTCTAATGTTCCTGTAATAACTGAGAATAAAACAAGATTTGTTGCTGTTTTTTTTGAATAAAATAACTCTCAAGTATATAGAAGACTTTAGGATATAGAAGAAAAAAACTATTCATTTATGACTCTATAATAAATCAATCTAGTTAAATCCCTGCTGTCACCACATGTAATATACTGTTCCATGCAGACCAAAATAAATTAAAATCATTTTAAAATCAAATTTTAAAAACATTCTCTTGTAAAACATATGTTAACTTTTCAAAACATACTTCTTAAATGTGCTTTAAAAAGTGGGATAATTTTTTATTGATTTATACTTCGTTTCCTTTAATTTATAATTTTTTTATTTGAAATTGCTTCCACGCGCCACAACTTCCAGTTGCCAAACGGATAAATCGTAATAAAAAATCAATAACCGTAATCAATAAATCGCCAATAAAATCGTAATCAAACTCTCGAATATTAAAATACTGTACTGTTATCAATAATATATAAAGATAAGAAATTTGAAAACTCCTGCATGTGGAGATATGAGTAAAAAGTGAGTAACAAAATCTAATCTTTATAAAAATGACATAACTCAGAAATAAAAGTGTGAAAAACCCATTATAAAAAAGCATGGCACTTTCATTCAATTAATTTTGTAACCTTCATAAAACTAGTTGAAATAATGCAGGGCAAAATCTCTACCTAAATGTATACAATTTTACTCGCATATGTACTATGAATTGGTCAACTTTTTTTATATCTTGGATACCCAACCTAGTTCAAATTTTTCAATTCATTCGGCCATTTCAGAATAAGGACTACTTTTTCGAATTATAAGCTATTACAGCAATGCATGGAAATAGCAAATATACAGAGAAGCCGCACGAGCCAAAAATATTCGCTAATATTTTAAGAAGAAATCACATCATCATAGCCACCACTGACAAAGATAAATTATCTGTAATCTCTGCTCTAGACAGCTTGCCTCTGAGCGGGAAGTCAGGTTCTGGAAAAGGCTTGTTAAAGCGAAGACTTTATTGTGTGTGTGTGTGTGTGTGTGTGTGTGTGTGTGTGTGTGTGTGTGT
>JAPMOR010116803.1:113190-253527 GCA_026543865.1 Argiope aurantia
TGTGTGTGTGTGTGTGTGTGTGTGTGTGTGTGTGTGTGTGTGTGTGTTTATTCTTTGATGAGAACATGTGTTTTTCCAAAAAGAAACTGGTTTTATTCCTCTCGCATCTTACAACATCCTTTATTCATATTCAAAAAAAATTAAGTCCTTTTTGTAAAATGATTACAAGAAAATGAATAAGCTCATTACAAGAAATCCCTTAATAAAACATTATTTTCCCAATATAAGAGGTTGATAAATTCCGAGAAAACTATTAATTATAAAAAAATTTAATGTAATATAAATTTTCTTTCCCCGTTTATTCTTTCGTCTTGTTTTATTAAAGGTGGTATTAAGTTATTAAGATATTAAGTTATTAGGGAAACGCTGACTATATTAATAATAGTAAAAGTATGTGCAGAAACTGTGTAATCATCTGATTAATTCGGTTAAGTAATTAGCACTGAAAGCTTCTCCCTCGAAAACTGAGGGGTAATTCTTTATGTCTAACAAGAAAATTGAGTTTTAATTACTGGTTCAAAATAATAATTAATAAGATTTTGACAGATGTCTTCAGTGTTCTTAAATTATTTTGAAGATAAGTAGTTCCTTAATTATTATCATACCTAAGTTTGCTGGTTGTATTTTCCGAATGAATAACTTAAATGGGTAGTTATTTCTAAATCTTGTGCATTTAATAAAAATTATTCTTAAGGAAATTATTCTCTTAAGCGCTTGTATGTTAGAAATTCTTATTTTCTTAGAGTTTCTCTTAAGTGTATAAATTTAAAGATGAATTTGATGCTTCAATGTTTAAAAAAATACTTTTTAAAACTGAAATGATCATTTGTTATCTTTCAATGTTTTTAAACAACACAAAAATTTCATTAAATAAATAATCAAATTTATAAAGCAATTAAGCAATATTAAAATGTTATTTTAATTTTTACTATAAAAAACTAAGATAAATTCCTAGCAATCCGAAAATGCTTGTGAGATGATGAATAACAGCTAAATCTAAACCACAACACCGTAAATTAAATCCATTGAAATGGAGTGAAAAAATCTAATGATTTTACGAAAAAATCTAATGATTTAGAAAAAATCTAATGATTTTAATGTTCCCTCACTAATGACATCACTTAATGAATTAAAGGTTATAAAAATCGAAAAATTAAACTAAAAAAATGAAGATGATCTAAATGAAAAGACAGAAAGGCAATGAAATTAGAAATTCCGTTGTAAATAATCCTATTAGAATTTAAATTATATAAAAATTATTTCCATGATTCTCAATTTGCTAATTTGGCTCCTTGCCAAATCAGTGAAGAAGTATGACGTCATCAAGCCAACTCTTCAGAAAAACAATTAATTAAAAATCAACGAACAATTGAGTTTTGGTTATTCTTATTCTAAATTGGAAAAAAATATTCAAATAATCACTTTAAAAAAAATATGAGAAGGAAAACAAAATCGCAATGTTGGATGCAGGGATTTTACATCAGTTCGTAAAATTTTTCGAGAAAAAAATTACTCATTTTTCAGTATTCCTCAAAATTCAGTTAGTTATGTCAGAGATGCGAAACAATCTTCTTTATAACAACAATTATATCGTTGTTGTTCGCCTTGATAGTGCACGTATTCTTTACGACGATGCTGATGACACTATGGCCAAATATAATAAGTAAATCATATAAAGCAACATATAATATTAAATAAAAATGATCTAGATTAAATTTTAATATATTTGGCTCTGGATGTGTATTGAATCATTATTACGACCAACTGTGTGCTAAACTACATGGTTGTAAATGCAGTAACTTTGTCTGCTCATTCTATACAAACAGTCACATAGAAATTTCCTTTCATAATTATGCAGGAACAGATATATGCAAAATCTTATTTCGTTCTAAGGACAAAAGACGGTGTTTTTTTATAAGTATGCAAGGTGTTCTGTTAATATACGCACTGACACAGAGTGTTAGTAGAATTGAAAGGAAACAAAGATTTCAATGGGATACGGTATTGCACATCACGGTGAGAGGGTGAAAATAGTGAAAAAATGCAGGCAGGTTAAAGCTTGCCTGCATTTTTGGTATAAATGGACTGCATGCAATTCAGTATGTCATTGTCAATACATGCAATACATAACGTAATGCACACATGTGAATAATCTGCATACCAGTATGCTGTGGAAATCTCAACAGAGGTTTTAGGTCAACGTATGCCTATCTTTTGAGACCGTGCTTGCTGCCTGAACACTTTTTTCTTGCAACACATCCTCACAGAATTGTTAGAAAGCTCGATGGCCGCAGTACATCAAATCATGATTAATACATGACAGTTCATTTACACAATATTAGTTAGAGGTGCCCAATAACCTCAATGTTGCATACTCAAGAAGGTGGGTTGAATGTGCAAGATTTCTTGTTTGACCTCTAAGGAAATGTTTAGTCAAATCTTTTTTTATAATTATTATAATACATTGTCGTTCAAGCTTCATGCTGAAACCTGAGTGCTTTTTTCATAGTTTTCCATTCTTTCAATTCAGTTTGTGACATCTTTGGGAATTTCGCAAAGAGGGAATAAACAGAAGTTAAAACTACATCTTCTCCTTCTTGTGTACAGCCAACTACAACGCCACCACTGCACAAGGCAGTTCCGACAGTTTTTTTGTTGTGGACGACTACTGCCGTTAAAACTATATCATTGGTCAAATCAGGACTTAATGGACGGCGGAGTAAGATAAATCAGTCAAGCTTCTGCTATTTCCACTGGATGGCGAAAGACACGTGTGGTCTAGCCTTCTTCAAGTAAACGCCTATATTTTTACAACTAGTCAGTTTTATGCCAGTTCTGGTCAATGATTTGTTTTGAATTGCTCAAATGGCTACTAATAATATCCTTCCAATTCAACTTGTAGCAAAACATAGCTTTCTAGAAATTAATATTCGTCTTTAAAATGATTTATGGCGGTATACTCGAATAATTCAAAGACCGATTTTGCAGGGCATTGTTGTGGATGATTAATATTTCATAAAATGTCGTCTAAAAATGCATTATTTTAATTATTTAAATAGGGAATCTCATATGGAAATGCTATCCGTTTTAAGTTTTTACTTGATTTTTTGAGAGTTGACAGACCAAATTTTGATTATTGAAATAGTAAATATCATACCGAAATGCAGTCCATTTTAAATTTTCTCTTAATTTGTTGGGTATTTACGCATCACTGCAACTACAAATGCCACAAGTGGGGCCAATTCGTAAGAAATGACCGTAAATGGAAACAAATTGCCTCAAGTTTGAATAAAATCATAAGACAAATTGGGCATTTTGAGACTGTTTTGGGCCTGTTTCTCATGTGATAATACTTTGCTAACTTGTGATCAGCAGTTTGATTTCCTCACTGTCAACTGTAGGTGGTCTATCAGTGTGCTACCTTCCTTAACGCCGTTAGAATTTCGTAAAACAAATCCTTATTTCAATTTCAAATAGTAATTTTGGGCAATTCGTTGACTTGCAGAACTGTCTCTGTATTCAGTACTTATATTTAAGCTATTTGAAAAGCCTTTCTACCCTTTACCTGGATAAAAAGATTAAAATACTAAAAATGCACCTCATATACACTGACAGCAAATAAATAGAATTAAATCGAAGAGTAAATAGTAAATTAGAGAAAGTATCACCTTTCAGATAGTGAATAATTCCGAAAGCTAATACTACAGTTCCGCGTCGTTAATATAATGATAAATACAAACTATCATAAAAACGGTGGAAACTTTATAGCCACCAATTACCTCTCACCTGATTCATTTTTCTACTGAGAAGTAGTAATCAAAAATCTGTTATTTTTTGTTGTTGTTATTGTTTTATTATGATTCAATTTGCAAAAAAAAAAGTAATTAGTGTTTTTTTTCCTTTGAATCGCCATAAAAATCCTGACGAAATATATTTTTAAGTTTGCAATCAAAGTAAATGCAAACCAAAAGGCCCATCACGGTATATTTTACTGCTTATTAATTATGCTATAAAATTTTTCTTCTTTTTTCTGTATTAGTATATGACTTTAGTTGTGCATAAATATTAACTGCAATCAACATTAGATGAAAGCGTTTATTATCAAATGACTGTTTTCATTTGTTTCATTTGAAGACAATTTAGGATTTGATGGTTAAAATAAATTTTTCTGCTGAAGATCCATGGCCCAGTTTCGTTGTTTTAATCAGAAAAGGATATTTAAAACGTCGAGCAATCTAATTAAATTTTTGAAAGTAATTGATCCACAATCATGTTGCTCAATTGGTCAAAGCAATGATTCTCAACCTGTGGGGCACACCCACCTAGCGGGGTGCGAGCACATTAAAGGGGAAAATATCCAAGAGAAAGTATTATTTAAAAAAATTGATTAACTGACTGAAAGGAAAGTACACATACACATAGAAAACAAAATACATTTCGACATATTTAATGACTTATTAAAGTAAAACAACTTACTAAATAAAAACTTACTTAATCAAAACATAACGAATTAAAATAAATTTAATAATTATTAGTGACTTCCTGGGGCCTGTCTTGCAGAGCAAAGTTTTTCGAAGGAAGGCTTAATATTAGAAATAACCACTCTCAGTTTTGCTGAGATCTATATTTTGTCTTCAAAGTAGCCACAGCAGAAAATCCAGTTTCACAGCGGTAGGATGTTGAAAGTGGTAATAGAATGCGAAATGCCCTTGTTTTTAGTGCTATTAAAATCATCCTCGACTCCTGCCCAAAATTCAAATAGCAATTTATTGCTAAATTGTCTTCTAGTTTCTCCACTTGTCGTGAATTCTATGAATTTTTCTTCCACATCAATTGAGGGTCCTTCAGAAGTCATGAAATGGATCATTAACTCACTCGTAACTTGCTATCAGTTTGTCGTCAGCAAGAAAATACTTTTTAAAATTCTTTGCTAGCTTGGCTAAATGATTTTCAGTGGTTACAAAAACAACTCTTACGTGTTCTTCTTCAGCCTTGTAAGTTTTAGTACAATCCTCCCCATTTGCAAACACTGTTAGATTTCTTTGCTTTAAATTTCTGCTCCACATTTTCTATTTTCCACAAAGAGCATTAACTTTATCACTCGTATCCAACATATGTGTATTTGCTGCTTGGAGTTGAAGATTCAAGTTATTTAATTTCTCAAATATGTCGACCAAGTATCGCAATTTCATCACAAATAAACCATCGCAAAAATTCTCTGCCTCCGGTTTTTTTTTCTGGAAAAATGGCGATTTTTTCTCTTAATTCATAAACACGTTGCAAAAATTTCCCACGTGATAACCATCTTGTCTCGCAATAAAATAGAAAAGCTGAATGTACTGAACCCATGTCTTTACAAACTGCTGAAAAGATTCTCGATTTCAGGGGGTCTCATTTTTATATAATTTACTGCGCTTGCAACCGTAGTTAACACAATATTCAGACCAGGACTCATTTCTTTCGAAGCCAAAGCTTCTCTGTGGATCATGCAATGTGTCCAGATACACTGAGGGGATTTGTGTTTTACAAGGGCTTGTATAAATTGGAATCTTCCGGAGATTGATTCTGACTCAATTTTTCCATTCTATGTTTGCCTAGTTTATAAAATCATTTAAAGTAGCATATAATACGAAGGCCATTGTTTTGAAATCTATTGGTTTACAGAAAAGTAGTTCTTCTATTTCTGACATATTATCACAAAATGGAACATAGGCAATTAAATGAGCATCTTTATTAGTATCTGTTGCTTCATCAAGCTGTATTGAAAAAATTTGTAACGCAACTTCGAGAAAAGCTGACACTGTACATCTTCAGCTATATCACCAATTCGACGAGCAACAGTATTATTTGAAACAGGTACCGTCTGCAATTGTTTTGAAAAATTATCTCCAAACATAGTTTCTACAATTTCAATTGCTGCTCAAAATACGCTCTTCACCAATGGTGTGAGGTTTTTTACATCTGGCTATTTTATATGAAACTTTGTAAGATGCAATTAAAGCTTTTTTACACACAGACAACATTTCTTTAAAAAATGATTTTTGCTTTTTATATGATATGAATTTCAATTCGAAGAATTCTCTGGGTTTGTTGACGTACTCAATTTGAAGCGTTTCCAAATGTCGTTTAAGTTTATTAGGTTTCAGGCTGACTTCGGCCAACATTTTTGAGCAAATGATACACAGGGGCCTTTCTTCTTCATTTACTTCTGTACTGGTAAACCCAAAATTTAAGCATTCTTGAGAATATTTTCTTGATTTTATTTTTGGAACCACGCTCGTCTGTGTACTTGTTGAGGCTTGACTGTCGTCTAATGCTTGCTTACTTCTGCTTAAAAGTTTATCCATAAGTCTGCATAAATTTTCTGCTGTGAATATTTAATAGGGTGAATTGCAATTAACACGAAGACATATATAACCTACACATTCAAGATATATTCGATAGCGATAGAAGGATCAACTTGAATGAGACTGACTGGAATTGAAACTTGCGTTATCAAACATTTTCCTTCTTCCTATGAGAAAACATCCGCACTCGCTCGAGATGGCATCGGTCGTGTGGATTCTCTTCCACAAACATTACTTATTTTTTTTCTTTTGTTTAGTCATGCTTCTGTTTTATTTCTCTTATTATACGAAAAATTGTATTCCCAGTTTCTAAATTTAGCTCACCCCGGCCAGGTTATTTTTGATTAATGAATTTTCTACTTTCATGTTTTTTAACGTTATCTCCCTGTTTTGCTTTGGTTTAAAAGATAATATTTAAATTTTCCCCGCTTTCATTCGATTCATCTGTTCACTGCCCGCTTTGCAAAATGTCAGATGTGGTTTTCGCCAATGATGGCACGCTTTTACTCTTTTTTTTTTTTGGCAATTAGTTAAAAATAATTTAAAAACAGAATACAAAATACTCAATAAACATTATTGCTGTATACTTTTTATTGTAAGCGGGGGAAGGGTGAGATGAAAATTATAATTGAAAACTGGGCCACGAATACTGAAAGGTTGTGAAACGCTGGGTCAACGAATCAAATATTAAGGCATTCAGGCAACTTTCCACCATCATGCTCATTAACTTAAGTAACTTAACCGAAAACTTTATTTTTTCCCCTAAAATATCATTAGCATAATTTATGCAAGCAATAATCTATATTTAATTAATAATCTATTTTTCGTTTGGCCTAAAGAAATTAAAACAAATTTGAAATTCCTAAATGTAGATTAAGTCTACGCCTTACTTTTATCGTCATATGGGGACTTCGTATTATTAAATAAAAAATTTATATTGAATATCTAAATCTCTAATTTGAAATATCTGAAGCACCTCCAATTTCACGGCTCTGTCTAAATAACATTTCTTCGTTAAGAAGTTTACTTTCCGAATTATAATCTATAGAAGACATGGCAGTGACATGAGGCGCTGGGCTTTAACCTAAGTCGGAACTTTCCAGAGACATTTGGAGAGGAAATCGCATAATCATAACAGCCACTGACACAAACAAATTATCTCAGAACTCTGTTCCAGACAGGTTGTCTCTAATTAAGAAGTCGAGTTTCTCGATACGGGTCGATAAAAGGGGAGGAGAGGTAGAGAAATTTTCTCGCTTTTGTTCAGAAAAGCAGGTGCTTTCGCTTCGCTTGAACGTTCGTTCCTATTGCAACTTTTAGCATCATTTACTTACGTTGAAGACAAATAATAAATAATCCTAAACAAAGTAGTAAATTAAATCAGGATTTCGAGGCCATTAGCGGAGAATGAATTGGGATTTTCTAAACTAAACACTGTTTATCCGACACACTCTCTTAAAGAGGTTAATGGGTTTTAGAGAAACATATTAATTACAAAAGATCGTAATCAAAGGATGAGTCGTTTGCTGTCGTTTATTCTGTCCGTGTGTTTCACTAAAAATTAATACCGAAATTTAAGCCTGCTTGGAGAATTTGCAAACTGTGAAAAAAATATTCAAAAAAATTAGCAGTAGTTGGGGATTCTTTCAAGTAGGTTGCCTATATTATTAGTGTTGAATGTTTATGGTTCAACAGTCAGATGCAACAAAAAAAATAATGAGAAAAACGAATGATTCTTTATGTCTTGTAAGATAATGGGATTATAATTATTGTTTTAAAATAATAATTAATCATGCTTTGAAAATCATTTTTAGTTACTTTAAAATTAAGCAATTCGTTATGCCTTAAAATGTTCTCGGTTTAAATACCTTCATCATAATGCAATTCTTAGTCGTCCCCTCTACAACTATTATTGCTTTCTATGAAGTTACTTTCTCTACTATCTTTTTACAGTGTATAATGAAATCATCTAAATTTATTTTCAATTCAGTTGTCTTTTGATATTTCCTATGTATTACTACGATGTGAATAATAACTTTATTAAATAACAAGGTTTTAAAAAGGAATTTTCTGAAATAGTTGGGGATACTTTATAGAGTATCATGTCAGTTTACAGAGATTTAAAATATTAAACCTTATATCGGTATAAGCTGCCATCTTGTAGCACACAGATGAACTTTTCCGAGCAAACTATAACTTAATAGAAACCAGTGATGTTTATCATTCAGGCCATGTTTTCGAAATTGCCTTTAAAATTGTTCTTTTATGTAAAAAACAGAAATTTTGAAAAATTATATAATTTTATTTACAAATTTCAAAATTTTTGAAGATTTTCAATAATAATGAAATTATAAATTTTCTTGTATTCTTAAATAACCTTCCCCATCTTACTGATTATAGATACTAAAAGCTTAAGTTGAATAGATGTTCCATGAAATGGATACCTGTAACTGAAACGAAATATAAACCATTATTTTTAGTCAAGTAATTGAAAAAAAATAACCAGTTTCTTCTATTATTTGTTTATCACAAAATACTATTCCCTTGAAAAGTAATTTCATGTTTCTTGTTAAGGAAATTTGTCTCCTGAAATTTGAAATAAAAACATTTAGTTGATATCTTCTAAGAAAAATGAATTTGAATAATCTTCATTTTTAAATTACATATCTTATATTGATAATTCAATCAATCGTAATCGAAATGATAGTTAAATATAAGAAAAATTATTATAATTATAATTGGAACATAAAAATAAATTTCAAAACAATTCTTCTCCAAATTTTATATGGTATTTTCAAACTTTTTTAAAATGTGCTATTTTTATTCACAAATTTTGATAAAGTCTTTAACATGAAAACTTAAAGACAACTTAATGTTTAAGTTATTTTGTTAATGTTATTTGTGTTCATGTTATTTTGACTTCTTTGCAAAAAATAAGATATTTCGTTTCTCATTTCATTCTCAAAATATCAGATATTTTCAAAGGAAGGACAAATTCGAGTGTTTACAATTTCCCCTCAAATTTTAACTATATTCCAAAAAGCAATTCCAGTTCTTTGCATTCAAAATAACACATAAGTAATTATTTATTAACAAAAACTAAAATTGGTAAAAAGCTAATAACTAATCTAAAAGCATTCATGTTGAGTTATACATATTAATACTTAAAATATTCAGCAGATTAATGATAATTTTTTATGATACATACACACTTAAAATTTATAAATTGATAAGAAATTGTTGAAATAAGTCTAACTGCATTGCAAGCTACTTCTTTGTTTTGTCTTAATTTTTTATAATGTTAATTTTTATCCTACTAAGCGATCACTTCATGTCCAAATTATGCTGGCACATTAGAAATCTTCTTAAGCCACGGCACTTATTTATTTAATAGATATTTCATAATTAGGATTTTTTTTTTTTTTTTTTTTTTTTTTTGCTGAACCCAGTTTCACTAATTGCAAAGGAAGAAAAAAAAATGATCTCCAGAAAATACTCTGCAGGGAAAAGAAATTGCCATAATCACAAATCTTTTTTCAGGGAAAGAAAAAAAACCCGTCTAAGTTAAAGTTATCCAAAACCTAACTAATGTCAGAAATGATTTATTAATTTCTTTTTCACTGGAAGTTCAAAAGCTGCCCAGAGGCGAACCCTTATGAAAGAACAAATGATTGGAGCCTCAAGGTGCTTTTAATATGCCGTTTCAGCCCTCCCGCCGCCCCTGATTCGTCCACCTTATCTCAGCAATAACATTCTCGCTTCCAGCACAAACAAGGGCCCTCGATCAAATGGGCTTATATAGATAAGGGTTCTTGCGCCCTTACCGAAATTAAGAAAAGGACGATTCAGCCATTTTAGCTAAGCGTAGGCGAAAGATAGTTATGTTGATTGGGTGTCAGAATATCGCGTTGCTTTCGATTTCTTCTTATACGTCTTCTGATCTGCTTTAGGGCATGAAAGAAATAGCTGAATGCTTTTGATTTAAAAGATACCTTCTGTAAAAACTTCTCTTGATTGACAAGGAATCATTATAGGCATTTGTATTTTCTTTAAGCCAAAAGAGATGGGAATAGGTTTTCTTTATGTTAATATGGTATTGTGTTGTTGCCTTTTTTCCCAAATATGTCTCTAAAGAGCACAGAATTTCATTCTAAATTAAGTGACTCTTAGAATTTTTCTTGAATTGTTATTATCTTAAAGATAATTTAATAGAATATACACAATTACTAAGGATAACAAATATTATTTCAATCTTATAAATGTCTATCTTTCTCAACAGAATTTAACTTAATCTTTCGAAATTGGTCGTCGTTAAGTGGAATAAAGCAAGAAAAAGATGCATTTTTATAACAAATATCTATAAGAAAGTGCAGAAGAAACTATTCTTAAAGATAGAATTTACTTTTTCGATCATTTTTTTCAATGTGCAATTAGTCGTTTTTGACTTCAAATGTTTTTAACTTCTCTGATACAAATTTCATCAATATATCAAATTTCGAATGAATCATCATTAAAAAATATAAAATTTTATTTAATAAATTATTTTGGGAAACAGAAATAAATTTCATTTTATAATCAATTGTTTCTGACTTATTTGTTATAAAACACTAAGGTTCAGATACTTCGTCTTTCATATTCAAGCAAGGTAACAAGACAAATTTTAAGTGGTTTGTCTGAAAATTAAAGATATGTATCTCTATCAAATTTTGCAGAAATTTCAATCATTTTTTTTCAAACCGCTTGTTATAGAAATAATTTGATTTTATTTGTTTTATTTTCGATTTTATTTAAGCTATAAATTTTTTTGCACCTATCTTAAATTTAAACAATTATTTCAATCTTAGTAAAACCTTCAATTAGAAATTTTAGATAAAATTGCACTCATTTAAACATAAATAAATCGATGAAAAATTACAACTTCTTTTTCGATTTATCTGTCTCAATTACTTGAAATTTTTTACAAAATCCTAACCGTGCATGAAAAGTAAAGTTGAATTACTTTCTCTAGTATTAAAATAAAATAGTTCTCAAAATAGTATAATAGAAACCATGTATAATATCCTAATTTTAAACATATTTTTATATATGCTTTACAATTTTAAACAAATATTTCTATAACGATACTTACATCAGATACAAGAACATAATCACAAATTTTATGAATTCTTTTATTCCCATATTACTTATAATGGCTTTAGAATAATTTTTATACCCATACATAGGTAGAAATCTTGAGATGTATCGAAGATAAGATACGATACTCATTTTGTTTGTAAGAATATCTTCTGACAGGATTATCTCAAATTTTTAAAGCAAATTTAAGTAGTAAATAGATCATTATAATCATTGAAATAATAATTTTCTTTATCAAGCACTTACACTGAAAGATAAAATAGGAAATCGCCATTGTTGTTATTCCAGACTTATTTATCCAAAATCCAGTTTCATTTTTTTTCTATGTCGACGTAAGAATTCAATTATTTTTCTCTTTTATGTACGTATAATTAAATCTCAAAAGTAATACAAACTCCTTTAAAGTGTATAAAAGTCCTAAATTTCCTTAGAAGCCCATTGCAGAATTTCTTCCTGGGTCGCGGTGGCCTGATGGTAATATTTCGGCAAAGCGCTCGCAGGGTTTCAGGTTCGTGTCCCGATTCTACCGAAGAAAGCAAATCTGGTGCACGTTAAATGCGTCAAAGATAAACGTTCTCCCTCCTTAGTGGTGCGGAAATCTATAGAGGAGGTTCCAGCTCAGGTACCGTCCTAGTCATCTGCTCACGGTTCAAGATGATAAGGTCCGTCCCCAAATAGCCTTAATGTTGCTTTAAATATAGGATGTTAATATAATTGAACTGAGGAAGAATTTCCTCATCATACACACATATTTAATTGCCACGATTCATTAATCATTGCCGAACCTACAACGTCAAAATGTTTAATATATATTCGTTTTCATAAATTTCACTACAACAACATGCTATGAATGTATTTCATAACGAGAGGTATGTTTAAAAAAATCTATCATTACTTCTTTTAAATCTTAATTCCTAATATATAACAGCTAACCATTTTAAATTTGAATGCTAATATAAATTACTTAGTTCTCGATTAAATTTAGAATACAAGTGAAATATAATATTTTTATTGAATTACAAATATATTTATAACAAAAATTGTGCAAATATAGCAAAAATTGTACATTAATAATAATAGATTGTTCATGATTACAGTTTTCTTGATAGAGGAAAATATTTTTTAAGGGGGGGGGGGGAGTTGATGTTTACGGACATAGAATATGTCATGGAACCTTACCAAAAGGTAATGCATATTTAAAGTGCATCTGGCAAATATCGGAACCCTTCCTCTACGTGCCACCAAAACGTGACAAAAATTACAGTTCTCCTCCATAAACTCAATTTGCCAAAGGAAATGTGATTTTGGAGCTCCCGGATGTCCAGGTATTACTTATTTCCTTCTTTAACTCCAGGGCAAAAACTTTTTATGCTTAGAGCATCATACATTCTGGAGTAAACTAGATAAGTTGATGAATATCTTTCAGATTTATCTGGCTTGTGGATTGGCAACAAATCAACTACCTGAAAATATCCTGAAAGATATGAAATGATATTGTAGATACAGTTCTATATAAATCCTTTTTTGAATTCAATATTTTATTGAGATTCTAAATCCTAAAAGAGTCGAGTCCCAATACAAAATGGAAAGAATAAAATTAATCAATATTTGAGAATTATTTTGAAGATTTCTAAACTGTGAACAAACGATGTGGAACACAAAAGATAAAAATGTTGATAAACATTTGTTTAAATACAAATAAGAAGTACCTTTTGAAGGAAATGATAGTTGCTACCCTTATAAATGACAAGAATGTAATAGATATAATATTTTAGATGATGGATGTAAGATTCAGAAAAATTTATGCAGTATCTTTCAGAAATGCTTCCACACAATAGTTAAAACAAGCACAGTAAAATTAGGCTTCGACTTTTCAATAAGGAAAGAATATTTTTGAAACACAAATGGCATAAATAATGAAAGAAATGATTATTTAGTTTTCAAGCTTCTTTTCTAAAGCAAGGAATGAATTTTTCGTGCTGATTTCGATATATCCCGTAATATGTTTATGCACATGCATGATTTTCTGTTTTGCATGTTCATAAGAAAATCTGAAACATTTGATCCAGAAATTCCGCCATCCTCTTACATACAAGTTTAATGTAAAAAAATGTGTGAGGTACAGATTAATCAAAATTTATACTCATGCAGATATTATCTTTTATTTGATATCAAAATATACTCAGACATTTTAATGAATAATATAATTGTTTGAAATGAATAAATAAGGGCTGTAAACATACATTTCACAAATTATGATATTTATGAAAATAAAACAACTAGTTTTCTTTTCAAACGCTTCAAAAAATGCTTAAACAAAAGTAAAAGTATTAAAAAAATTATAACATATCTAAAAGCTTCTTTCAGAGTTATAATATTGTTAATATTTAAAGTTTGATGACGTAAAATATATACAAACTACCTCCAATCCGAAAACTAGCCTACTGAAATATTGCTGGATTATTCGGTTTTATTAACTTTGATTTTATTTACTTTTAAAAGCCATAAAAATGTTAAGGTTTTGAGAAAAAAAACCACAATTTATGTTAACAAGAAATATTTAAAAGAAATATGTTAAGAAATTTTGTACGCAAAATATAAGGCAAGTTCTGCTTCCAGGTTGATATGGCTGATCATAATTCTAAAAAGCTTTTATCGCTTTCGGAATCCTTAAATCGATCTAGGAAAATATATATGTAAAACAACTTACATATTATTTTTTACCTTTGACTTAAGATTCTTATCTGGCATTTTTTTTTTCTTCTGGTAGAACTTTTTACATTTTCTGGTATAGTAGTTCTCAAAAAAAATCACTAAAAAGAAAAATTTCAAAAAGAAGAGTTATTTCTTTTTTGAACTTTATTTTTGTTTGAATGATATTTTTAGCAATTGCTTAATCTATTTTTCAAGCAACAAGAGTAGTCTTCCTTAATCTTTCACGCATACTCTCCACTTAACGTCTTACTTCTCCGCCCCCTCCCCTGTCTTCTTATAAAATTATGGATCTTGGGTAAAGCCTCAAATGCCTTGCTTAGCGAAAAACAGTTTAAAAATATCGGTCTTCCACATGAATCTTATATCTTTACTGAATCTAACTTAAGAATATATTTTTGAACGCTTTTTTGTCAACCTGTTGAGGCTAAAATTAGACAGAAAACTTTAGAAGGCATAAGATAACATTCGCATTTCATAGATTTAAGTCATTCCGTCTAAGAGTCATTGCGTTTGCATGCATGCGAGAATACAAGTCATGGTCAACGCTCTGTTAGGTTTCATTCAAAATTTGAAAAGAATCTACATTTTATATTCTCAAGTGCTATCAAGTTTTTCAAATTTGCTATTTTCAAATTGCTCAAGTGCTATCAAATTTACCAAGTTTTCATTTGAAATCGAACAGCTAGACAAATAGACAGATTTCCTATGAATGGATTTTATTAAAAATTCGATAGAAATCTACAAATTTAATCATAAGTTCATAAATTAATTTTCATCTCTCTATTTCAAAGTGTTTTTTGAGTTACCGTGTTCACTTACAGACAGACATAATTGCAAAAATGTATTTTCCAACTAAAGAAGGTCTGAAAAGATGGAGATTTATCAAAATCTCTAGTTCGAATTTTTGACGATTACAATGATTTCTCTAGAGCACACTTTCGAACACTTTTCGTATACGAAAAGTGCTTCGCACACTTTCTTCGTATATGAAATATTTTACATATACGAGAAAGTTAAAAAAAAAACTAATCGAAAATTGAATATTTGAAATAGAGCATTAAATAAAAAAAAGTTTTCAAGCATAACTGCTACATGTGTTTGATAAACAACTTTTAATAATTTATTAAGAATATATTATCACTGATTTCTCACGGTACTTTTTATTGTTCTGAAATGTAAGAAAATGTCATCATAAAGAATATTATTTTTTACTTCACACTGTCCATAAGCAACATTCATAATAGTTTTAGAATCATTTGTTAGAATGCCTGAATTACACATATTTTGTCATGCGAAGTTCACTAACATTATTATGAAAGAAGAAAAATCTAATAAAATGCATTTAAAAAAATTAACATAGTAGTCAATCGATAGATATGAACCAGATGGTAGCAACAAATAATGTCCCAATTCGCACGAAGTTTGAAAAAAATATCTCTTTTTAGGGCACCTCGTAATACGCACATTCGGTGAATTTTAAAATATTACCTTAAAAGCCACCTGAATAAAAGGTTAAAGGTGCCCATAAAGCAGATCCAAGATTCCTACCCAAAGAAAGCATAACGCAGAAAAAAAAATTACGACTTCTTTTGCGACCAGCGAGAGGATTTTCTTATCCGAGCTTTACGAGCTTTATTTAATTTCACCTTCGGAAACTGCATTTCGACTCTCACCCTTTTTTGTGTGTGACATAAACATCTCAGCAGGTACTCTAACTTTAATGAGGGACCTTACAACAGTTTTAATGGCATATTACAAAAGAGCTGGTATTTCATGCATGTAACAACCTTTTAATATGTTTCAAAGCTAATAACTTACAATATTGTGCGGTGTGAAAATGAATCTATAAAAGACAAAAGCGTGAATGGCAAAATATTGCATAAAATTTATGAATACTGCAAAATGTTTTAGAGGTTTCTGCATGATTTAGATAAATGCGTGATTTCATGTTTGAAATATTATAAACACTTTTACAAATTTCTTTTTATATGTGAATATGTTGGGCGAGAACATTAAAACAGCAGTTATAGAATTTTTAAAGCCCCTAAAGTGGGAATTCTAGAAGATGAAAATTTAATGTGTTATTCTCAAAAATTTTATTATTACTTCGAATACTTTTTATTAATTCACTTTTTTTTAAAGTAATGTGACTAAGAAAATCCAGGTGACGGTTTTTATAATTAAAGTCTTGTTAGGTTGTTTCTATAACTAAGGTCCTGTTAACATAAGGTCTTATAGCATTTGGATGCAGTTCAGCATACTGGTATCCTTACAAATCTCACGTGTCTGGTGCTAAATAATTTCATAAGCAATAATGTCTATATCTGAGTAAAAGTGTCAACAATTAATCATGTTTATTTTCGAAATTTAAATTCATGTAAATTATTTTTATGTGTTGCGATATATTTTCAGTTACTTTTACTTTTTTGTATAAGTAATCAATAGAAAATATTTAAATTGTTAAAAATTTGAAATCCAGAGTTTGGCGAATTTTGTTTCGGATATAATTTAGTCCCAACAACACATTTTCGAAATTATGTCTATTTTTTAACCCAATAACTCAAATTCGCCTTCAGCTAAATTTGATATAAAGACTTCATACTAAATTTTTAAATTCTATCGAATTTTGTACAAAATCCACTCAGAGGAAGTCTGTCTGTCAGGTCGCTAGTGTACAGCAAACACTGCTAGATAAATAAATTTTGGACATAGATATAGCACTTAAAATGTGATCAGTATCAGATTTTGAATCGATCTCTCAAAGGGTTGATCGTCTATCAGTCTATGTTTTCGCATACATGTAAACGCAAAAAATGCTTTAATATAAATTAAATTTTGTATATGATCTTGAGAATAAAATTGTAGTTACATGTCGAATTATTGAGGTTTTAATCTATCGGGCCAAAACGGCGTACGAAATATACATTCGATTTTCAAATGCTTGTGTATTAATTGCATGTTAGCAATTAATAGTCAAAAAAATCGTCAGATAGTCCATTCAACTCCTTAAAAAGCTAGACTCACTCCATGGATCCATATTTGTTTAAGCTATTGTTCACTAGTGCCATGCAGTGAATTTACGGCCTTATCTATTGTTCATAAATTTTATAAGAAAGGAAGAGATTTATTGGGGAATCTATAGGGATCATTCTCATTGGTTTAGAAATCTTTATAACTTTAACTTATTACTCACTTTAACGTCATAACTTTAAAGGACGTCTTTGAAACATTAATAGAAACATCATTACATTCATTAATGACAATTTTTATTAGTTTTTCCTCGGTCCTAAAACAAGATTTTTTAGGGTTCCTCTCTTTCTTTCTTTTTTTTACAGTAGAATTGAGGGCTCGAAAATTCTAACCATTGTAAAATGTCAGAAAATAAAAAATGAAGGAAGATTAAGTATGATAAATAATTTCTGTTTAATTAAAATTTAAATCTTGTTTTCCATGCTAAATTCTGAAATGGGGATTCTTTATAATGTGAAAAGCATGAAAAGTGCCTAATATCTTAAAATTAATTAAAAACAGCTTCGGAAAAAAGTCATGAAATATGAATATTTATATAGCTATTATGGAAATTCTTCTGCGATTTTCCACCAGTTTTTTTTTTTTTTGGCCTTTGTAACATTTACCACTTTTGGCCTTCAAATTCCTTAACATTTCGAGTTTGAACTACCACTCGGCTATGCTGAAAAGTCTGGTGATTTGTCAATAGCTTTGCTTTCGATACAAACAACACTCACGCCACATTTTCCTCCCAAAATATTAGCACTTTCAAAAGATCTACTTGACCACCAATTATAGAGTAAAATCACTTAGTAAATTCCCTTTATTCGTTCAAGCGAATGTAGTACTCATTATGGGAAAGGAAATCCCCTTAGGTCCATTAAGTTTATGTACAAGATTAGTAGAAATTCAAATCCTGACTTCAAGAAGGAGTTACGTTATTGGAATAGAACATGATCGTCATTCTCAGCGACACTAAGCGCTTCATTTATTCAAATTATAGCTTTCAACGCAGAATATGTAAATAGCATTTCCTCTTCGAAGGCTTAGGACTGTTCGTTAGTAGCTGCGTCTCACCAGAAAGTTGTGGTATATTAGCTTACTGGAACTTGGTGTTCCAAAGGCTTATATATGCTTTTAAATTAAATGAGAAGTATACTTGGAAAGTGAAGTAACCGTTTAACTTTCAAACATAGGGATTCTAACTTAGGCAAGAAGTTGGGAAAAAAAACAGTTTTTGCAAAAACTTTAAAAATGTTATGGTAATAGCTGCAGTATAGTGATACGACAAGCCGCACTAGATCATTAAAGTTTGAAAAAGGTAATAAAAGCTAGCAGATCTACTTTAAAAATCTATCTGTCTTTACCGTTCTGCCCTCATTCACTCATTCCCTCTGGATAGTAATAGAATGCCTGAAAAAATGAGGATGTTATTCGGTATGCAATGCCTAGTTTATTATTAAGCAAATTCATCTTTATCTCAGTATCTCAAAAAGCATTAAAATCGCTAGAAGTACTGTAATTTGAAATAATAATGAGAATTATCTAGCTTCTAACAGCATTATTATTTAAAAAATTCCCACGCTATAAGGAAGGATAAAGATCTTATAGAAAGATCTGATAAAACGTTCATTAACAGAAAATTCTAATATAGTTACAGACATCGTCCATTATGTACACAAGAAAAGAATGTGAAATATGACATAATAGTAAACAATCCTTAGTTCTCCAAGAAAACATGAAACACAGGGCAGAAAAATACATTTGAAACACTGATAAAAATTTATAATATAAACACACAACAAATCGTTAATATTTATAGCCGTCACATTGCACAGCTAGAGCTCACTTCGCGAACACGTCTTGAGAAAACATTATTCGTGTGGGAAATCTTTTTATAGTATCCCAACAAGGAATGAATTTTTTTTTATATGATATAACCAGATGTCGGTTTCTAACAGAGATAGAGCCATAGTTCTTTCATTTTTCAGAAACATCAAAAATTCGTCCCCAAAATTTTAGCCGGAATCCAGAGTAATTGATACTTGTTTATGAGAGCATCTGGATCTGGTTTATTTTTTCTGGCAAAATCAGGATTTCCCTAAAATATCACTCATTTTATAAATTCATATCAATATTCAACATGAAATTATGAAATTCACATTTCGGAATATTATTTTATAAACACAAATTCGTCTCTTCATAAATGCAATGAGGGCAAACTTAATTTTTATGAATAACAAACCTCAGTCCTTGACAAAGAACCATCGTTGATGAATACTTTAATGAAAAAGATTGGTCAGTTTTGAGTAGCTAGTTTTCTCCTACGATTTGCACTTCATTAAGCACGTATTCACTGCAAAAATGACTGGTTGATTGTATAGTTAGCATGCCAAGATAATGTAATGAATATTTTGCAACACACAACAATCGTAAACCCTAATTAATTTTATAAAATCCAGTTTGTTTCCTGTGTTAGTTTGACGTGAAGAGGCATGTAATATTTCTTTACTCTATGAAATAATTCCTTCCTTTTTAATAAATATTCTGACAAATGAGAGGCATTTTTTGGTCTTTATTTTATTGTATTAAACAGGTTTCAGGTGTATCCATTTCGTGACGGACTTGTTATATATGCATCACCTACGAACGCCTCCCCCAGCAGGGGCACCACCCATGCATTTCTGGAAATCGAACTCATGGGGCGTTGATGATATGTGCATTCTAAACAGAAGCAATTTTTAAACGCCACCAGATGACTCCCTGAGTCCATTACTTTTGAAATATAGTATTAGTTTCCTGGCCTTCAGTTTTCTCATATTCAGCCTGATTTTGGTATTTTACTCTTCGGCTGTTGCGGGGGAAAGGGATAAGAGTAATGTAAATAAGCAAAGCTGGGTTGTGTAATATTCCAGTTGATAGAATCATTCCCGTTTCTGGTCTCCTCTATATTCTTTTTTTCTTTTTTGTTATCCCTGTACAATTGTAACTAGTCTTTTTGGGTTTTACCGTCAGTTCTGTTGTATTTTCAGTAGCTTTTTGGACACATTTCATGCACTTCTCTTTTTATTATGGAAAGCTTTGGTTTCGGCTTATTATGGCAAGAAAACGCTATTTGTCAGAGGAAGAGTGTGCTCATGTTATGAATTATCTAATAATTTTAAAAAGTAGCAAAAATAACAAAGTTAGTAACTTAAACTTCCTTTTTTCTGTGTTTTTTTTCGACGTTAGGCTTAGCGAGGCAAAACCTCCGTCCTGTGGGATGTTCCTTTCGCTCCGTCCCATGCTTGCGTCTAGGACAGAGGTCTCCCGTCTAGAAAGGGTTATTGCAATGTTTTCCTGATTTTTTGACTTAATTCACACAAACTATAATAGTCTTTAATTTATGGACTTCTATGCATAATATAATTTCCAAAGGCATCAAAACTTCTAAATTACCATCGAGCGAATATTTATTCTATGTTATGTAGCTACAGGTTTCTGGAAACATGGGAAGGCACTCAAACGTAAAATGATGCTTCAGCAAATTTTTAACATAACGATTGATATTCCAGCTACGCGAAGCCATAAATGAAAGCAATTTCGCGAATACAGTAACACCATTAACTCTTTCGTATCACGAAATGTTAAATACGTCATAACAGAGCGTTCAAGACAACGATACCAGAGCGGGAATGAATAGCTGCTCTTGGGATAGAATGACGTGATGATGAAATTGTTTGGAATTTAAACTCGAGGCACAAGAGTTGTGTGCGTGTTTGAATACGTTATGAGAAGTAATAAATTAAATAACTTGAGAATGTTCAGACTTCCCTTCACAAAGTCTATTTTAACTTGAAACGTGCTATAAATTAGATATACCTCTATCTTCTCTTATCAAATGGTAACCTAAAAAACAAAAATTTTAATGAAAATCTGATTTTGATTACTTTTAAAGCATTTTTTATGATTTTAATATTTCCTCAAACAATCAGTTTCCCTCATCCATACATAGTATAAAATGAAGTCTCCTGAAAGCGTCTGTATGTTTGAAAGAGAAAAACGTGAGAAAAAATTAAGTGGTAATGGAGATATTTGTACCATTTTATAGGGCATTTATTGGGGAAGATTTTGGAATCTGAAGTCATATCACAATAAAAAAAAGGTGTTCTAAAATTTTGATTTTTAATTATTTTTCTGCTACGATTCGGGCATGCGTAAAACAGCAGTATTGTGCTTTGCACTTATTCGCGCATGCTCGAAAACCTAAAACTCCGCATGCGCAAATAGCAATAGCTGTGGTATGCATATGAGATATATTTCTTTGTTTACGTCTGGTTTTAAACAGCGGTTCAAAACTCATTATACCCCCCAAAGAAAGGAAATCACACCTTAGCCAGAGTACATTAAATACCGAAACGCTTCGTTTGTTGAGCGATAATGAAAAAATAAAGGAAAGAAACGTTCGGTTAGCGAATATTAGAAAAAGACTGTCCACACTTAGGGAAGGAGAGTCTTCTAATGAGCGAAGTAACCGTTTATCTGTAAATAACACTGCAGATGAATTACAGAGACAGTATGAATCAGACTTAGGTTTAAAGCTAATTTTTTCTCTTGGATGTTATGCCACAGGAAACGCTGTGCGGGTATTGCTGATATAAAATAAAATAATAAAATTTGGCTTCATGTAAACCCTATTTAGGTTTCATTGACGTACAGTATATTTGATTAAGCAATTGAAATAAGCAATATGCTCGAATAAGATCCTAGAATCTGCAAATAAAGCACTCATGTACATTTTAGTTTAAAAAACAATATATTTTTATTATGATAATATTTAAGTTTCTATGCATTAAATACAATGGTGTGCAAAACTTAAGCAATATGTGCTTTTTTGCCATAACTCCATGAGAAATCATCTGAGAGACATGAAATTCAGAAATGAAAGGCAGCATTTTGTACTTAAACGATGACGAAAGCATACTTATGCAAAAATGAATACAATGCATATAGTATGGAATCAAACAAAAAAAGGTTTTAGTATCGCTACGCATTGTTTGTCCAAGAGGAAGAACAATCCAATGGCACCTCGGAACAGACGTACATGAATACGGATCACCTCCTTACAATAGCGATCTCCGGTTACAGAACCTCTCAAGAAAATGTGGAGCTTAGTCCGCCAGTTCAACATAATGCCTCCCCGACGACAACTCCAGGAACACAGTAGCGGTCTCTTTCCGTGGTGCTACTGGGCTGAAATCATGTCCAGATCTCTCTCTAAATCAACTGGCGTTGAGAATCCCTTCTAGAACAGACTCTCATCTATAAAGAGGACACGACTCCATTGATGAGATGTCCAGTTTTTGGGCTCCTTACACCACTCTATACGGTGTCACCGTTAGAGTGGAGCTTTCAAAGAGATGCAGCGTTCAGGACGGTGAGCGAATATGACACTTTTGTGAAGGCGTCTGGCCATAGTAAACTGTGACATTCATCGCCCTGTTGCTGTAAACAGCTCCTGAGCAGTGGTGCTTACTGACTGCCATCGGGCTCTCGGGCTCTTTTCGTCTGCAGGACGATATATCGGTCATCCACTGCAGTTGTTTTCCTAGAGCGGCCACCACCAACCTTTCTAACAACTGTACCTATGGTTTGGAAGGCTTTCCAAGCGCGCGAAACGACACGTTTGTTGATTACGTACTCTTCAGCTAAACTAATCAAACTGCGCAAAAACTTTATACTGGAAATGAAAATAATTCCCTATTGCCTTCTGTGTATGCCTTAATTTTAATTTCTACATTGCACCACTTTCAATACAAAATTTTCTTTTCTCCAGACCATTTCCAAGCGCATTTGAACGGAACCAAACAATAAATAATGGTTACAATAATAACTATAAATTATGTCCTCCAGGAAATGTAAATTAATTTCATGTATTAAGAAACGGTATCAAAATAAAGTATCATCAGTTGACGTATACTGGCATATCATGGATAAGTTAATAATTATTTTCTGTATCCTAAGCATCACAGCTTACATATTTTTTTAATTTTACGAAAAATAATTATGATTAATTAATAACCCTTGAAAAAAATAGTGAGGCTTTTTTCCACATTTAATAAGAGTTACTCAGTTTCTAACATATTTTTTTTTAAATAAAGTACATAAGAGGTTTTTTTTCCTTGAAAAAGAATTACTCTTCGGCAGCTATTTCAACTCTTTATTTTCTACTGATTTACGATAAAAAAATTGTAATTAATTGCGTTAATTAAAGGCTATTGGTACAACATCTTAAGCTATGTAAACACGAATGAAGAACAGCAGGTGATTGAAAATATGAAAAAAGGTCAAAAACTCTCACAAGATGTGAGCAGTAAAATTTTATTTTGGAACTATTTATATTCAAGTGAAAAAAAAAGAATACAGGTTCAATGAAGCATGAATAAAAAGACTTTTATTATTATTGTAATTATTATTTGTGAAAAATTACAATAATTTTCATATTTTATATTTAATATATTGAGCTTAATATTTTAACAAATTAAATATCTTTTTATAAATTTTAATCAAGGACTAAAAGAAATAGATTAGATTGATAAATATCCTCAATACTTTTATACAGGATATTCCAAAAGGTAGTTTGAAAAAGAAATAGGATCTTGCTTTGAGAAATTCCGTTAACCCTTTCGCAATGTGCGGGTCATATATACATCACCAGTGTATGCATCACAGCCGAGCATTCCACCCGTGCATTTCCGGAAATCAAACTCATGAGATGGTATGTGTATTTTTAATTGGGATAATTTCTAATCGCCACTAGCGCTCCCTGAGTCCAATGCTTTTGAAATAAATATAGTTTTGGTATCCTCACCTTCAATTAGCTCATATTCAACCTCACCTTGGTATTTTATTCATTGGCTGTTGCGGGGGAAGAAGGTAAGAGTAATGTAAATTAACAGGGCTGGGTTGGGTAACATTCTACTTAATAGAAACATTCGCGGGTTTTTTTTTTTTTTTTTTTTTTTGCTATTACTTTGTAACTGTAGTCTTTTCTGGTTTTATCGTCAGTTCTGTTATATTTTGTGTAGCTTTTTGATACATTTCTCGCACATCTCTGTTTATTAGGTAAAGCCTTTATTATGGCAAAAAAAGTTATTTGTAAAAGGAAGAATGTTCTCATATGATGAATGAGCTAATAATTTAAAGAGGTTGAAAAAATGACGACGTTAAGACTTAAACTTTATCTTTTGTGATTTTTTTTCAAAGCTAGGCTTAGCGACGCCAAACATGACCTCCGAGAGCCCGTGCATCTAGGATAGAGGCCACCTGTCCCGAAAGGGTTAATAAGGGAAGTTGGGCATTCCAATGAGAAAAACTTGAAACTATTTTCAATTAAGCTATTCCTACATCTCAAAAAGAAAAAGGTAACGTGAGTAAAACTGAACTTAAAATGTAAATCTATCGAAAATTCTCTGGATCTATACTTGTAACACGGAATGGAAGCTTACTCGCCCACTAACAACTATGTCAATGCAGCGAGATATGTTTTAGTGCGATAGATCGAAGTTTTAAAAAATGTGCAACTTTCTCCAGGAAAAATCAAAATTGATATTATTTTATTCCTTCCTGTAAAAAAAGAAACGAAATAATAATTTACTCAGTCAGATATGTGCTAAATAACATTGTTTTTTAATAATTTTAGGAAACGTTTAAGTATTTATGCAGTAGGAATTCAATAAGTAGAAAATAACATAAATGGCATTAAATGTGATATACTCTTATGAAAAAGATATGAAATTATACCTATAAACTGTTCAAACAAACAAAAAAACTGTATCAAAAATATTATTATTGGTTTAAAAGGAACTCTTTCAAAAATTGATGAATGAGCGATGAATAGAATTCATAACATTTATAAATATTTACAATACTCTTATAAAATCTTGAATTTTGTCGGGAAAAATGGATGAATGAAATTTATTTTAAGGCTTGGAATGAAGGATATTCTAATATATAGATTAAGTTTTAAATATGTACCTTGTTAAACTATTCAAAATTTCTTTATGTGAACATGCTTTTAATATCAAATGTATATCTGAAATGTCTTCCAATTTTTGAGTGATCATCATGCATACGTATGCTTAGCACTACACCACACCTCCGATTCAAGAGTTCATGTGGCCCCTTTCCGATTGGTATAGATGTAGATGAACATTATTAAAAAACAAAAACAAAAATTTGCTGCAATCAGTTGCAAAAAGGCACGCAGATGACAAAATGCGAATACATATAACATTAACAAAAAAAGTAAAAACTAGAATATGTATATATATATATATATATATATATAGTGTCACAAAAAATTGAGAGTACACCTTATTTTACTTGACAAATCCGACTTTCAATCTAAATAACACATTACCGGGAAGTGCAAACATGTATTTTTTTACACATAATAAATGGTTTAGTTTAGAAAAAAATAAATAAAAATCAACGAAAAACTTCTAAATTGAAAAGTTTTAGAAGTACTTTAAATAAACATACGCAGAATTTTGCCTCACAAAATTGAGAATACAACAATGAAATTTTTGCAATATCATGCATAGAAACAAAGTGTCACAATTAAATTGCATGTCTTTTGGCTCTTATAATGGCCTCTAAACGTCATGATACCGATTCGGCCAATTTTTGGTGGTATCTGAAGATATTTTACGCCATTATTCTTGCATCACTTGTTTAAAATGGTTTTGTTTTTAATTTTGTGGTTTTGAACCACTTTTTCGAGTATGGCCCACGAATATTCAATGGCATTGATGTCGGGGTACTGTGGTGGTGTGTGTAACTGCTATTTACAATGAAAAAGAACCATATTTTGAAGTTATGTGTATTCTGTTTGGGGTCGTTGTCCTACTGTAAAATAAAATTTCCATCTAAACCCAAATTTTTAGCACTTTCCTTTAGATTGCTGCGAAGTATATCCAATTTAACCATATCGTTTATAAAGGCCATCTAAAAAAATTCAATTTTCCTACCCCGGATGAAGCCATGCAATCTCAAATCTTGACGGAGTCATCATCATGTTTAACTGTAGGACGTAAATTTTTTGGATCCAAAGCAGTAGTAGGCTTTCTCCATACAGTACGATGGTTGTCACTGCCAAAAATGTTGAATTTTCTTTCATTACTAAATATAGCTTTTTTCCAAAGGTTATTGGTCTTCAATTGATGAGTTTTTGCAAACTTCAAATGCTTTTTCTGAATTTGCAAGCTGATGAACGGTTTCTCTCTAACAATGCGACTTTTATATCCAGCTTGTCTAATTGCACAGTTTCAGCACTTACACTTCTGCCAATGATTTGAAAAGTTTCTGCAAGAAGTTGAATAAACAATGTGGTAGCAGCAATCTAAAAGAAAGTGTTACAAATTTGAGTTTAGATGGATATTCCTTAAACTTAAAAACACTTTCACTTATCAATTGAGTTGGTTCCAACGCCTATCGGGTTGTAATAAAGGTAACTTTTTTGGCTTAAGATGCTGTCCTAGCAGTTCTTTACTTTTGTCACTACTCGGGCACATTGAAATAAGATCGAAACCCGAATTCAAATTTCCACGTAATCAATTAAGTTATCAATAAATGGTATTGCAGCTATTTTTAAACGACTACAAATTTTTTCATGATTCTACAGTATAAAAACCGTTTACCTAACATTATATATAATCCTTTTTCAAAGATATTGCTTAACAAAAAAATTGCTATTTCTATTTTTGAAAAATAATTTTTAAATTATAAAAAAAACAATAAAAATTCATTAAGTGACAACATATTGTGGGAAAAATTTGTAAAATAAGTGGCAATTACATTCAAGATAATAAAGATCCAAACCAATTTTTAATAAACGTTTGGCAAATAATAGAATCAGCACTAAATGTAAATGTATTACTGCTGATATCTTCTAGCATAGAGCTTACTGGATTTGAAGCAGAACTGAGTTTTTGTACTGAAATCAATAATTTTTTCAACTTTTTTTTTATTATTTTGCAAGTTTATTATGTAAGGCCATTTTAATCAAAACCATTAATCTCCAGTAGGTGAAAAAAATCTTTAAATATATAGATAATAATTTATTTCTGCATGTCTAAAATTGTCGTTTGACATATAACATCTGTTTAATTTGATTTATATCGATCTCATAATTTCTAATCTTTGTTCAAATATAAAATTATATAAGGAAGATTAACTTCTTCCATAGTTCATAGAAAAATTTTATAAAGCTTTATTTGAAGGAAATTACACCAAGTAAAATTATGTTTTCATATATAAAAGAAGGAAGCTGAAAATGAAATAAAAATCCATTTTTAAACAAATTATTTCTGCTTTTTAAGGAAAAGAAATTAGTTCATGGTAATTATACTTAATAAATAAAGCTTAGTTAGAATTAATTTAACAATACCATGACGCATACACTCTATATTTATTTTCAAGAAACTGTAAGTTCTAATATGATTTTTTTTCTCATTTCAGAAACATTCTTGATTATTAAGAACCAATAAACTCTTAATACGCATTTTACATTTGTAAAATTACCTCCCATTTTTAAACTACATAACTTAAACTCAAAGGATTGCTAGATTGATGATGATGTTAATATCATTTGTGTTGTTAAGAGGAAAATAAATTAAGAATTGTAATGAGTTTTGTAATAAGTATACATAATAAATCGCGGCTGAAATTTTAATGCATTTTTTCATTTTCTGAGTGAAACAATTGTCGTAAATCTCTCACCTCATATGTCAAAAATGGAATTTACTTTGTCGTAGGGTTATTTTAAAATTAGAAAATTATGTCATAGCATTTTTTAAACATTCATCATTTCTAATAACCAGTTTCTGAAGTAATAAAAATTTCTGCTGATATAAATGGGAGTTACTTAAATGGAATTTAAATGGGAATGGAATGACGTAAAGGAAGTAATAAATGGGGTTACTTTTTACATGCGATTTTAAACGTAGTATACGTACCATAATTTGTATAACTTATATATTTATTTTTGTAGCAAAAGTAACTCAAAAACAATAACACAAATTTAAAAAATGTGAATTTTTTTTTTCATTTTCATAAATTTAAACAAGGGTAACCATTAAACAGGCCATCTTCTTTTTATATTTTACTTAAAATTATAAATTTCGATTACTCATTGTTTCTTCCATTTAGTTGTTGAAAGAAAATTACTTATTGTATGAGCAATGACCATTTCAATCGTTTGGAAATGCTTTACCTTTTAAACAATTTAATTGAACTAGGTCTTTATTTATATTAAGTACAATCACGCGATTTTGATACGATAGTGTGCATAAGAGACTTATGTTCAAATATAAAGCGCTTTTGTTTTTCTCTGACGGAATTCATAGTTAAGTTTTATGCTTGGTTAATTTGTGATAAAAAGTTATTCAGTTTTTTGGGGATTTTTTTTGTTGTAATAATTTTATATTTTCGCTATATATTTTTGCTCGTTGTTAAAAATAAGTCTCTCGAAGTTTCCCTTGAGGTTTCGAAGGCTTGAACGAATTGCATAAGTATTTTTAACTATCTAAGAATATAGCTTAAGAGAGCTCTGTTTCTGAACGTGAAAATAAACCATTGTGTATATTCTCGAACTATTTCTGTCTAGAGACAAAAGATTTTGTTCAAAATAAAAATTTTCTGAGTGTATGTATGACACTCAATTTTCTCTTACTCGAATCAGATGAACTCGATAAAAAGCAAACCATTATCAAAAGAAATATTTTTAATACGTAATTCTTTAACCATAAGTAATTAAAATTAAATCAGTGCTATTCTGTAACTAATCATTTGGCTTACAGACTAAGAATCAAAAGCATATTTTTATATTTGTTTTATTTATTTAAAAAACTATCACACACAGCTTAAGGAAAGTAACAAAATATTTCAATTAAATAATAGAAAAGAGATTTAAAAAATTAGTGTTTACTTTCTTGGCAAATGTTTATATACTATTCCGCATGACTCAGATGGTTAGAAATTGTTAATACTGCAGTACAAGGATGCTGTACGTGTAGTCGAGTCTCGTCGGTTATTTTCAATATTCAAATATCTTCAATAATGAATAGGTGGAGAAACGTAAGGTTGTTAAGATGGATGAATATACACAACAGGTGATACATCTGTAGAATTCATTAACATTTACTTTAAATAAAAATTATAATTTTCCTAGTAAAAAATAAGCATAGCAAAAAAGGAAATCAAAGATAATACGCAATATATTAAAAATACGACAAAGGTACAGAAAAAGAAAAAAAAAGAAAGGAAAAGAATAATAAAGAAATAAACAAATTGAAGGGAAAATGGTAGAAAAGGGAGAAAAGAAAGTAGAAGTTTTAAAAGTAAAAGAAGAAAAGAAATAAAATTATAATATTAATAATAGAAAAAAATAAAAAAGAAGAAGGAAAAAAAAAAGAAAAGAAAGATAATTCACTATTTTTAAAAATTTAAACGACTCAGATCTGAAAAAAAGATTAGTGGCTTAGACATCAGTAGAGTTTGCAAAACAATGGACAAATCTTTCAGCGACTCAGTAAGATGCAGATTTAGCTTGCTATAAATTGAATAGCATCAATACATTCAATAAAGTTGAAAGATCACGGTGAAAGATAAAGTCCAAATCTTTTTTAGCTCCAGATATTGGAGAATTATTAGAGAGGATAGAAATAAGGTTGCTTGGACCAAATATTCTGCTCTTTAGATTATTGGTAAGAGGCCATTTCAGAACATGATGCTGAATATCAAATCCATCGTACCCACAATAGTAAACGCAATTACGAAAATCAGACCTTTTCAGGTATTTATCAGGTAAAGACATTCAAAATGATCGATTATAATATTGACATAAAGTTTAACACTTTATCATTAGAAATTTGAATATTAGATAACAATTATAGCGTATCTTAAAAATTAGCAAATATGCAGCAGTGATTATACCTTCGGATAATTCATTTTATTAATAATAAAGATATTTTGAGTGATCAAGTGTAAGAGCAACAAGAACATCCATAATTCTCAAAACTGGCAGATCTTGGTAATCCACTTGACAAATGTTTAATTATCTAAGGTTAAATTAACTATCAAACGAATCTAGCTTTATAAATAACGTGAAACGTCAAAAGCTGTTAATTGGAATGAATGTTTTGACAAAAAATAAACTTCGCTTGAACATCTTTAAATCTATTCTAGCCTTAAGTTGCAAACTAAATTTTTTTTTTGAAAAAAAAAAGAAATTAAAATTCATAGAGTAATTGTGAATTATTTTCTTAGATAATCCAGATTTAAAAGAATATGAAAACATTATTAATCAGTGTTTTTAAAAAGCATTTCAATTTCGTTTGCAAAATACATATCCATTGTTTATATCTTTATTTATATTCATTTACTCGAAAAGCGGTATTATATTTATATTTTAGTTTATAGAGAAAAATCGTTTAATCCGCCAATATAATTGACAATATTTAAATTTTAGATCAAAACACCATGTTTGAAACGAGAGTTGTATTTGTTGCTTCAATACACTTCTTTTAAATCTGTGGAATGTTGAAATGTTTGAAATACGTTTTCATCTGAGATTGATTTCAAACATTTATAAGCAATAAAGAAATTACAGTGCCTATATTCTTGCCAAAGCAAAAGCTTGAGAAATATTTTCCAGGTTTAAATTAGACATCGTCAATAAATTTTACATTTTTCTTTCATAAAGAAATATTATTGATCTATCAAAATAAGCTAAGTTTTAAATCTGCAACAATATTTTATGTTAAACTTTGTAATAAGTCAAATAGCTTCGAATTTTTAAACTTATCATATAAGTCTTCAACTTATTCTTTTCAGTTGAAATTTCTTTTCCTGGAATAATAGAGTCAAATATACCATTATTTAGATACTTGCATTTACCGATACAGTTTGTAATAAGACTACAATTGAATCATAATAGTTCAATTCCTAATATATAAATTATAAATATTTTATCCCTTAGATAGCTAACTAGCTAATTTTACTTAAAAGTTACTTTAATTAAAAGTTCATTTTAAATATAGCATGTTTTGAAATACCTTTGCGCTCAAGATATTTCTAAAAATATCTTCAGTTTCACAATGTTTACAACTTTTACTTCTTGAAAGTATGGTAAGATCCTTCCAGAATTTTTATTATCAAATAAATTTGATTTAGCGTTGTTTTTTAATTTAATTCGTAATTGATTCTTTTAATCGCCAGAAATTACTTTTATTTATTTATTTTTGTTATTTTCCAATGGACAAATTTTCTGATTAGTTTATACTCTATTTTATACTTATACAAAAAAAAATTACAAAAACATTTTACGAATAATAGATTATAAAATTAGAATCAATGCGTAAAAACATAAATTCAAGCCTTTTAAGATAGCAAAGACAATTATTATTTTCTTATTAAAATAGTGCAATACTTAAGCTGGAATAAAGGTCAGCAAATAATTATTTTTGAAGTATAAAAATATCTTTCCTGACGAATATCTTCTGATTTTCAAAATCAAAGCCTCTCAGTATTTTGGTGAACTTTTGAAAACAAATTACATATTTAGGAAAAATAAGACATAATTGCATATATTTAACTAAAGCATAACATTCGGTTTACATCATTAGTAATTCTGTAATCATTATTACGAATTCTATAATCATCATAACGAATTCTGTTTACATCATTAGTAATTTTGTAATCATTATTACGAATTCTATAATCATCATAACGAATTCTGTTTACATCATTATGAATTTTGTAATCAGCATTACAAATTACTGTTACGAATTCTATTTACATTATTAGCATGATATTATAAACATGATGATATTATATATTATGATAGCATGATATTATATATTATGGTACTTTTAAAGTCTTTCAGACATGTTTTAAAAACTGCAATCAGCTAAATTCTTACAATATATTATGCGAAGAAAAAGATTCGGATTTTAAAATATAATTGATAGATAAGATATTTTGATATAAGATATTTGATAGAAAGATATTTTGGACTTTAAAACTTAAAGTCAAATACATATAATCATAAATATTTAAAATATGGAATATGCATATCTCTTAAAAGCCTTACAGAATCATATCAGATTATAATGACCATATGTCACAAAACAGAATAATTTTATTTAAAATTTAGATTCAAGAAAACATGAAACAGACAATTAAACTTCAGAATACTTGCGGTTTCCAAAATATTTTTTTGTTTATTCTTCAACATCCAAATCTAAGAGAAATAACAAAATTAATTTCTAACTGAAAGAACGTAAGTAGGAATACTTTGAAGACTCAAAATAATGTTTTAAAATTGGATGATTTTTATATTCTATCTGAATGAGAAAGAAAGTAAAACTCTTTCTCCAGCATCCTTTATTAGTACAATGAAAAAAATCAAATATTCATTTTTCATGCATTCAGGAAATACGAGATTTTATGGAAAAACTTATTTCCCATAAAGTTGAAAACAATGAGATTCTTTTTCTACTAGGAAAATCAAACATTGTGCTTAAGAAACCAAAAGTAAAGAAAAAAAGATACAAGTAAATCCACTTTGATGTCCTTCCTTTTAAAAAATTTAAATTTGGCGAATAATTAACTAAACCTTCATCCGAAAATATTTTATAAAGTGAAATATGCGCATAAACTTTAAAATTGTTTTGAAAGAATTATAAGTAGTGTTTCCCTGAAACTTTCTTCTGGGATCATTAAAAAAATCTTAAAAGCAGTGAAATATATCAGAAAGAATACATTTTTGTTCGTGGTATTATACAGAAGATATATTCTTTAAACAAAATTCTTTAGCATAAATAAAAAAATATTCTTTTAGCATCTCAAAACAACAGATGGCTTCCATTCTTTATTTCAGTATCATTTTGATGCATTCTAATTTTTATTTTATCGTATTTTTAATGTTCACTATATTCTGGAAACCTTAATTTGATACTTCCATGAACTCTTTTGCTTATAATATAAATTTTTATAAAATAACTAAAATGATAAAATATTACTAACGCCTCTTAACAGATTTCTTCTTTTCATTTATGGAATTCAGATATTTACGAAGAAGAAAATCATTTGTCAAAGCTTTATATTTGAAAATTTTCGGTTTTAATGCTTTACTGCCTCTGACATAATGAAGATTCCTGATATAAAAAAAATTATACCCCCATGTTGATAATTCAGATAAAGAGAAGAATTCTATGAGCATGCGTAAATTATGTGGATTTAATTAAAAAGATTATCAATGTTATACGTTTAGATAATTGTCTGAATTTTTACGAAATTCAGATATTTTAGAAGAAAAAAATCGTTTGGTAAAATTTTACATTTGAAATTTTAGATTTTGCATTATATTGTCTCTGACATAATGAAGATTTCTGATATAACTAAAATTATCTCGCGAAATTGAGAGTTAAAATAAAAAATTAAATTCCAAGGATTTGCATAAATCATGTGGTTTTAATTCAAAAGAATTTATCATTGTTATACGTCAGAACTTTTATGGAATTCAGATATTTTTGAACAAGAAAATGGTTTGGCAAAGCTTTACATTTAAAAAATTTCGGTTTTAATTTTTTATTGCCTCTGACATAATAACGATTTCTGATATTAAAAAAATTCTACCCATATTAGAGAATTAAAATAAAAAATAAAATGTCACTGATAAGCGTAAATCGTGGATTTAATTCAAAAAATTATCATTGTTATATGTCCAGATAATTCTCAGAACTTTTATGAAATTCAGATATTTTCAAAGAAGAAAATCGTATAGCAACGCTTTACATTTGAAAATTTTCGATTTTATGTTATACAGTCTCTGGAATCAAGATTCCTGATATAAAAAAATGTATACCACCGTGTTTAGAATTCAAATAAAGAGGGAAAATTCCCTGGGCATGCTTAAATTATGTGAATTTAATTTAGAATATTATCATTGTTATACGTTCAGATAATGCTCTGAATTTTTATAGAAATCAAATATTTTCGAAGAAGAAAATCGTTTGGCAAAGCTTTGTCTTTGAAAATTTTCGATTTTATTTTATACAACCTCTCACATAATAAAGATTCTAAATATAAAAAAATTTATACTATCATGTTGAGAATTCAGATGAAGATAAAAATTCTATGAGTTAATTATATGGAATTAATTCAAAAATTTATCATTGCTATTCGTTCAAATAATTTAAACATTCAAAGTCGCATTAATTCAGTTATAGTAATAAAATTTCATTTATATTCATAAAAGTTTATATAGATAAAAAATAATGATGAAACTGCTTGAGCATCAGAACAGTAGTCAATCATTTACTGAGGAGAAAAAAAAGAAAATCCATTGCAATGAAAGCCCTCCGCACACGGTATAGAACTCTTCCTTAAATTGGAATAGAATTTATTTTTCTCTGCTATCTTGTCACTCAGAAAATTCGTCGCAGAAAAGAATGAAAAATTCGATTGAGTGGGAAATTCTCCTTCGCAGCTCTTTTTGAATTCATCATCAGATTCGTACAACGGGCAAGGAAATTCCTCAGAAAAAAGTTAGATCATTCTCCTCGCGAAGAAATAAGAAGTTTTTTATGACCTTCGTGAAAAGTTTCGAGGTCTTAAAGGTAAAATCCGTTGCGCATCATTCGAGTTATTTCACTTTTTTTTCTTTTTTGTGTGTGCTATTTTGAGCGCCATTTCGCAAATCCGTGACAGTCAACAGTTTGTGAAAAAATGTTTGTCAACAGAAATCTGTTTTGTTGATGTCTTAGGCGGAGAAAGTAAGGATGTAGACTGAACACATTTCCATGCATTGCTTTCGCTTGCAAATAAAATTCTTCACAATCGTTTGGAAACGTTGTGCTGTTAGAGAAAAATATCAGAGTGTAAGGAGAACAAACTGAAATGAAAGTGTATATTTCTAGCTATTAAAACATCCTAACATTTTTTTTAACATTTTAACATTTCTTTTTACTTTTGAGCAAATTAATTCTCAATTATAAATAATAGAAATATGTTAATAAATAAACCGAACATAGATTTATATTCTATTCAACAGTTATTATCATGTGAGAACATGACGTTGTTTTGATTAGGGGGTTTTGAAGCTAGAAATTCAGTAGGTAATGAATAAAGTATAAATGTCAATTTTCATCTTTCAATCGCATAGATTTTTTTTACCTGCTTTTACTAGTATTACATTATTATTATTATGAATGCTTCTTTGAAAGCAGATGCTTTTTAAAAGGTTGACCTGCTTTTACCAGTATTACTTTGTTATTACGTATGCTTCTCTTTGACAGTAGATGCGTTTTGAAAAGGTTGACGTAGAACTATGAAATTATAGCTGTTATTTCATCTCAAAATCCAAAGCTCCAAAACTTTGTTTGCCAGCTAGAAAAATTGAAAATAAAAGTTTTAAAAAATTATATTATATATAATAGGTCTCGTTATTGTTTCAAACCAGTTTAAACTGGTTATTGACTTAATTAAGACAAATAATGACCTAAAAATAATAATTTTCTCACATGATAACTTGAAATTTGTAATCATAGTTTTCATTTTAATTTTTCTCCAGTGTTTATTATATACTAGCCGCCTTTGGCGACCAGCCGGTACGCCAGCATTACCGCTCGCTACAATTTTCGATTAAATATTTTAAGTAACTGGTCTCTTAAAGGATTCTCAAACAAAACATTTTTAATCTTCAAATTTTGATAGTCATACCAAACTTATACTGTTTAGATCGTTTCGTTCAATTTACTATATATATTTTGCTAATTTGTTGCCATTTCCGGTAAAACTTCAACTTTAATTTAAAATGTAAATGAAGAAATTGCAATTAATATTAAGATATTTTTTAATAAAACCAAGCGTTTTATTTTTTTATCATTTTTATTGTTATTTATTAATTATTATTATTATTGGATGTGAGTATTGCAAACAGAATCGCTCGGTATTTAAGTCTTATGTTAACTACAAAATATTTTTTATAGTTTATGTAATATCTCAAACAATAATTCAACAAAAATTTCAGAGATTCAGTATAAAATTCAGTTTTTAGTTTTGCTTTCAAAAGGATTGAAATGAAATCAATAATAATATTTTGTTCCGGCCTATAAATATAATTCAAAAATTATGAAGTCTAAATTTAATGCAGTAAGGTATCATATTCTGATAAATATTCTGGACACACCAAATTTTAAAAAAATGAATGAATGTTTCTATTTTCCACGATCAACTAAGACTTATTTATGAAGTTTTAAATGTTAAAAATTTAGAAAAACTCACCATTTTCATAATCTTAGGCCAATTAATCTTGAGAAACCTGCGCGCTGATTGGCGTATTTTCTTTGAAGCGATCGATGGAAAATCTAAAATCATCCTTTTTTTATTGAATAGTGATATTCAAATCTTCATAAATCAGTCAGTTTAAGTGATTGGAAATTAACTCTTAAAAGTCAGTGATTTAGTTTATTGGAAATTAACTCTATGAGTACCATAAAATCTGTGCTTTCTCTTGTGGTGTATGCATTCTCCTTAATATCCGCTAGAATAAAACATCACATACAAAAGTACTACATAGAGCAAACACATCAAAAGTAAACATAACATTTCAATAGTTGCCAAAAACAAAAAGAGAGAAAAATGCAATTAATAAGCAGACGATATTTAGAAAAGTACAGATATTTAGACTGGAAAATGAAATTACCTGAAATTAAAAACACGCGCAGACGATATTTACAAAAGTAAAAATATTCAAACCTGAAAAGGAAAATATATGAGTTATTCCATCAATAAATGCCATAAGTTTGTTTTTATCTTCATTATTTTATGAGTCATTAAACATCAAAATGGGTCCGGGACTAAATAAACACCCTGCATAGAGAGTCTAAAAGATCCTACAGAGACGTGCCGAAAATTATATTTTTGCAGATTTCATTTCCAGAAAGATTTAATTTATTTTCAGTTAGAGTGATGGCAACACTTTGAAAAAAGCTATTTTTTTCCCATGAATGCGAAACGTGCTTCATCTTAATTTTTTTTTGACGAAAAAAATTATTGAAAAACATAGTTAAAATATTTATTTAAAAATTCATTAAAAATAGAAATTTAATTTTAAGATTAAAACAGTAGTATCATTTAAAAGATAAATTTTTTATCTTTAACTTCATGTAAAAATCTTTTTTGTGCGGTAACATTTTCGTCAGTTATAGCAGAAACACGTCAAAATTTTGCTTAATTTTTAAATAAATAAAATTCTAGTTAAAAATTCGAAAAATAACCCCCAGGTGCACATTCCCGGCCTCCAAGGTATACACATGCCAAATTTTGTAGCTGTAGGTTGAATGCTCTGGCCTGTAGAGCGCCAACACACACACACACACACATTGAGCTTTATTATAAGTATAGATTATTTTTATCTTTTATTTTGGTCATATCGTTTTAAGAAACTTGCATTTGGTGCAATTATCTGACTTAATCTGAATTATCTTACAAATATTTTCTTATATAGTTATTAAACATCTTCTGCCAAGGAACAAAAATTTTATTCTGTTGCATAAAAGTGTCAATGAAATTTTGTTCTAAAAGTTAAATTAGAATCATACAATTAAATTTTACATTAAAAAATCTGATCTCTATTAATTTGAAATTTCTAGATAAGAGAACTCTTCTTGGAGTTAAAATGAAACTCTTCTTTTTGTAAACAGCTTTAACGAATTTCCAAGGAAAAAATAATGATGATATATTTTCTTCTAATAAATTATCACTTTTTTTTTATCTGATATTTCTTATGGGAAATTTCAAATTCTTCTACATTTTAGAAGCCAGCAAGTAAAATTAAATAGAAGAATTCTATTCGTTCGTACAGATTGCATAATATTTTTGAAATCTTATAGATGAAAACTTTTCCTAATATACTGTTATGTTTGAATTCCGAATAATCCATGACACTGTTTTGAGAGATTTTTAATGAGAAAACTTTTCACGTTTTAATTTCTTATCTGTTACTTAGTTTTCATCTCAAACTACTGGTCAAAACTCTTTTTCATTTTTAAGTATTAACCAGAATTAATATGGCTATATAAGGCTTAAAAAGAATAGAGTAAACCTAAGCTCTTTGTAAAACAAATGTTTCAATTTGAAACTTCTTAAAAATAGAAAGCAATCAAATATTTGTTCTCAGAAGGATTATCTGTACTTTAGACAATTTAAACAACTTTTATAAAGAGAAAGCTTTTATCCCAGTGGGCAATTTTGCATTTCAGAAGTGATGATGAAACTTATAATTTTAACTGATGTTAAATACTGCAGTACACAAAACAATCATTTTCATCGAATAATGTTTTTTTTTGTAATAATAATATTTTTGTAAATATGTCATTTTTAATTATTCAGTATGCCAATTTTTAAATATTAAAAATATTAATTAATTACTATTCCAATTTCAGATAACAAATTAGGTAGATTTTAACTTGAAACATAGCCTACATGTATAAAAATTGCTGGAGATAATAATGTAAAAACGGCCATTGGGAAAACATATAATTTCTAGGATCATACTAGATTTTTAAAAGATTGTATTTTATTTCAAGTGATTAAAAATGCCAAAAAAGGCACTCTAAAATCTCCTTATCACATGTAGATATTTTAATATAAACTGCTACTAGAAAGAGAATTCTAGAAATTAGGAATTATTCATACAATGAGCAAATATTTTTTAATGTTATGTAAAATATTGAACAATACTACCGAGTATATCAATAAATACATATTTTGAAAATATTTTTGAATATGTTAATTTTTTTGTACAAATATTTTTGATTTGGTGTAGACTTTATGATCCATATTCATACCCATTCTCTTTCAGGAGCCTTGTTATTCAAATTTTAGGTAATGTGTACTCAAAGTTTCAAAAGTCAATACTTAAATTTTGAGCCTCCTGTATGACAATATTGTTCAAAAGGAGGAAAATATGCCTGAATTCCAGGTATTACGAAGTTAAAGGCAAAAGTCTGTATTTAAAAAATAAAAATATAAATTTTATTATTTTTATTAACACATTATTTTAACATATTTTGAAGCTGATATGATAAGAGATCTTAAAATTGTTAAACTATCTTGGTCTCAAAATTGCTAAAATTAGTGAATTGATGAATCTTAAAATTGCCAAACTATGAGACTGAATTATGCCAAACAATTAACGAAATTGCAACAATTTTAAAAAAGAAATTTTAATGGTGAATTACAGCAGAGCATATTAAAATTTTTGCTTTTGCTCTATGTATAAAAATTGGAAATGAAAAATCGTCGGTCGAAAGCAACATAACAGCAATATTGGCAAAAGTGCGCAAATAATATAAAATATGTTTAATATTTCGACAAATAAAGGGAATTAATAAAACTTATTTTTACAGTAACATTGAAAAATTGATGAAAAATCAAAGCCAAATAGTATGGTAACGAAACATATGTCATTATAAAGAATTTTTTTATGTTAAAATAGTATAAAAATTATTTTTGTGCAATGTCTTATTCAGATGTTTTAATGAAAAAGCCTAAAGTCATTGAGACTCCATTCCACGCCATTTAGAGTATCGTTGGAGCTTTTCAGTATTGCACTGCATCCTGCAAGATATTCGGTAATATATACGCCAAATTTCGTTAGAATCCGTTAAGGAATGTGAAATTATATAAGGCTATAGATTTTCCATTGTATGTGTGTGTGTGTGTGTATGTGTGTTGGCGCTCTACAGGCTAGGTCCTTTTTTTTTTGAATTTTTAATTAGAATTTTAATTATTAATTAAAAACTAAATTTCTCGCCAAAAAGTCTTTTTATTTTCCTCACCGCCAAATGAGTAAGGCTTCAGTTTTTTCCCACGCTAAAAAGGCTAGGCTTAAGATTTTTCGGCCGATTATTTCAAACGATTCTGTTTATTTTCTTAATGTTTGATGCATTTAAAATTAAGCATTGTTAATTAATCGATATTTCAGATTAATTCTGAAGTACTTTTGAATTAAAATAAAACGGAATAAAGGAAATTAAAAATTTCTAATCTGCGTATCGTTACCCCAACTGGCGTAGAAAAATTCACCATTTGCGTTACCGTAAGTAGCGTTGATAATTCAACCATGCACATTCTGTTCTGATTGCGGACTTGATTTAAAAATTATTTTTAGGTTAGTTGCATGCTTTTGTAATTAAATTGTATTTATGTTTTATATTTTTTGTATATGCTTATAGTTTTAAGTACATCGTTTTTTAAGAAATTTTTAAACTGTTTTCAACCGATTATTTTAAACGATTCGTTTTATTTTCTTAGTGTTTGATGCCTTTAAAATTAAACGTTGTTAATTAATCGATCTGCTCATGATGAATCTGAGAAAATTTTGTTGACAAATACTTGAAATAATACATAAATGAACCCTTATCTGGGGAGGTGAAGTTTTAAGGCTTAACTGCGGTCTACGAGACCACATTTAATTTACACTCAAATTAAATTTTCCAATTAGTATCAAAAACTGCCAATATATTTTGCAGATATTTTTCTTAACATATAGATATGTTTTAGAAATTTTTAAAAATATATTATCATTGAAAAAAGTAAATGCGTTGGAACATACATTTTCTTCTCAAATTTCATGATACAATAAATAATATTCTAGAAAAAACATATTATTTTTTACTTTTTAAATCATATTTATTTTTGCAATATATGAAGGTATATAGGAGACAATATAATGTAAAATTGAGTAATTATATCAAAAATAAAAAAATTGACAATGGGTAAAATTGGCGATTTTTTTATCGGCTTGTGTGAGTTTTATAGCACGGTTTTTTAGGGCATTTTAAACATACAGGTTAAGAACTAATATAAAAATCATATATATATATATATATATATATATATATATATATATATATATATAATAAATTTTTTGAAATACATTATCACTAGAAAAATCAATTATGTTTGAACATACATATCAGAATGAGTTGAATGCGAACTTTCATCGAAAAACTCTTCTGTACAATTACCCTTATCACTAAAATCACTTTCTGCTTCATTTAAAAGTGTCTGGAACACTGCTACACTGTTTCATAATAGGATCAGTAAATTGGATGATATTTCGGGGCCTAAGTTTTAGCGCCATCTGCTAAGCTTCGTTTATCACTGGGACACTAACAGGGAGGAGCGGTCTTAGAGACCTCAAAGAAATAACTGAATTAGTTTTAAAAGCATCCGCTGAAATCGGGTGAAAAAGTACACGTGTATTGAAGATCACAAAATAGGAAGCTACAGGGTAAATCCATTCAATTGAGCAAAAAATAGAATAGGGGTGACCGAAAATCCATCGCTAGCGGTCTCACAGACCGCACGTCCCCAGTTAAGGATTACGAAAGACATTCTTTAGTGCCCATAAAATTTAAACGCTCAGTGATTGTTTTCAGTAATCATATTACAAAGAAATACTTTGTTTCAGTAAAAAATATTATTATATTAATTGAAGATTAATTATTTCCTCTTTAATTTAAAACGTAAATTCTACGGGAGCTAACAGAAAATTAGAGCGATATATATTGCGTTACGACAGAAAGCCTTTATAATATTATGAGTGAATTATATGACTATCAATATATATATATATATATATATATATATATATAGAGAGAGAGAGAGAGACAAAGATTTTTTAATATATACTTATGGAAGGTGAATGTGTTATGGATATGATTTACGTATCCATCTTGATGAGGCGATTAACAAAAATACTAATTTATTTACAACACAATCAATCATATTTACATGAAGACATATTTGGATTATCAGTTGACGCGCATCAGAAACGAAATATATGCAGTAAGAAAGTAAATTGAATATACAAGATTCGAAACAAGACTTGAGTTGTCTCTGACATTCAAATCTGATTTTGTGCAGTATAATGAGTCGCCACCATATACTAATTTTTGATGTTACAAACTTTTAATTTCGATCACTTGAATGCATGTTATATTGTATATCAAGAACACCACATGAATTTTGAAAATTGTATATCAAGAACACCACAAAAATTTTGAATTAATTATTACTCTAAAACTGAGCTTAAATAATAAGAAAAGATAAAATATCCATTTCAAATTATTTTCTCTTTTGAAAATAACCATGTATCCAAGTTTTTATCATATGATTGATCTAGTATGGTCATGTTTAGCTCTTGAGTCTCTAATGACTCCAGTTTCCAACTCCAACTTGATTTAAAAGTAAACAACTTTAGATTACCGTATTTTACTCATACACTTTTGTCTTCAGAAATAAACTCGCAATATTTACAGTTTATATATTGCATTCTTTTACTTACTTTAAACGCATTAAATAAATATAAAAAAAATTTCCATAGTAAAATTATTAAATTTTGATATGAATTTGTTTAGCGAAATCCATTAATAAAAAAGTAAACACTGAAAAAAAATGTCTTTCGGATATGCTAAGAAATTAATTCAGTTATTATTTTTCATAATTCTTTTCATATCCATCCAATGTAATTTTTCATCGCTTGAATAATTATTGCCTTTCGATTTCAATACCATAAACTAAGGACATTTCTTATTATTTAAAATCTTGGTAATTACTTTTCCTTATTTAATAAGTATCCTTTGACAGGTTTTCCACAAGAAATCTATGATTAACAAAATTTAATTTTAAAACTTTTTAAAATTAAAATTATTAAATATTTGTTTCAAGCTAAATACTTAATTACTATTGTCTCAAATTCTCATTAGCTTTACTCTACTCAGAGTTTCCTGTTTAACTTTACGGTATCATAGATAAATTTTGCTGTAAACTAGAAATTCAACTGCTTAATTCATAACCGTTTCATGTGAATTTATTAGATTTATTCTAACTTCTTTTAAATACAATGCTCATATAACTTTATATATATATGCACGCTTTTTTTTTTCAAACGTATAAATCAATAAGTGAGAAGAAAATTTTGAAAAATATTATGACATTTAAGATTATTTTCTGTCTTTAAATGATAACCTCCTCTCATTTATAATAAATATCTATTTATACAAAATCAATGTTTCATAACAGTCTCTTGAATAAATAAAAAAAATGATTAAAAATGTGGTGAAATAAATCTATTCGTAACAAAAGCAACTTTTAAAGTGTTAATTAAAGTTGTTACGATTTTTCTTTCACCCGGCTTTGAATTTGCTGTTATTTATTCTTTCAATTATCTATGTTTTTCATCTTCACTAAAAATATTTCTTTGGTCATCTATTATTTATTTACATACTGATATTTTGTCTATTATTTTTTGCATTAAAAAATGCGTGTAGAAAAACATACTTATAAAGAAAGAAGATTATAAAAAGATAATAAAAAAAGTCTTCCATTTTTTTAATAAATTAAAAAGTAATCTATATTTTAATGCTTTTCTTCAACAACTTTAAAATAAACTATTGTTAAAAAAACACTTTTTACACTATTTTATATTAAAAAATTTAAACTTTTATAAAAAAAATTTCTAATTTTCGCGCAATTTTTTTAAATTTTAATGTTTTTTAAAAATCAATTATAAATAAATAAATATAAATTTTATTGTTGTAATGAAATTCGAAACAATTTTATCCCTTTGTTAAATCCTTTATTTGCTCGTGGTTTTTTTTTTTTTCAATTTTTGCGTTATGCTTAAAATAATTTCATTCTATGTGTATTAACTTTAAAGTACATATCCGCAGTTGCTTTAATTAGCATTGTCATGATTTAAAACTGAAGTGCTTTCCATGAATTATGTGGTAGATAATGATTGGCGAAACAGACAAGTTAATCTTAAAATATTATTTTGCAAAGAGTGCCGGAGCCAGAAAATTAAATCACCTTTCTTTATTAAATGCTATTGACATGAATGAAAAACAAATTTGTTTACTTATTTTTATTGATCAATAATTTCCAATATATTTCATTCATTCAAACACAAAAGTCTAAAAATTCCGATTTGTAAATAAATAGATGCTGTTGCTATTGCTTTCTTTTTTGAAAAAACAACTTCTCAAATTTACGTTTTTCTTAATAAAATAAACCAATTTAATATTTTTTAAAACATTTTACGTACACTCTTTGATTCTTATACATGTTATTTACCGAAAAAAATTCCAATAAATGCTATCTATCCATGTTATATGTCCAGCTCTGTGTAGACTTTCAGTAATAAAACAATTCCTCACAATATTAGAGTGATATCGAACGAGAAACGAAATTACCGCGTCAAAATTATCTTGTTTGTTGAAAAATATAAGAAAATTGTTATAGTTAATTATTCAGTGTGAAGGAAAAGTTTAGGAGATAATAGTAATTCATTTAAAATAAAGCCATTAACTAAATTGCTCTTCGTTTCTTATCAATATAATTCAAAATTTCTTTTAATGATCCATTTACTCTTAATGGTAGATAGTTCCAAATATTAAAGAGAATCTTGGCAATTAAGAGCACTGAATTTAAAGAGGCACTTTATGGCACCAGATAATTGTTCGCACCTATTTTTCTTTTTACGGAATGCGTGTTTTCCAAACATTACTAAAATAAACTTTGTTAATTGACAATCTCTGTAGGTTTTGCAGCATGTTTTGTTTTTCTCACGGGTGTCGATTTTTACTGCAAAATGAATAAGATGAAATAAATTACAAAGTCTAAGTAGTTTTCGCTCATTAAGTAAATCGGATATCAACACTTCACGTATTCTTCCTCTTACAAATCGATCGAATTCTGGATTTTGATATTTCATTGAAACAGCGCTGAGCAACCCTAGGTCCTTAATTATTGCATGCATGATAAGGAATGAAATTAAAATACAAAAGGATAATCCAGTATTACCTGATTCCCTTATATAATTGATAATTGGATCAATTCAAGTTCATAAGATACGAGTAAAGGACAATTCTCCTGGATGAATTCGAAATCCATTATGCATTTTTCTTTTCCTTTGCCCAAAACTTAAAGCTAAAGATACTTATGAATAAAGCTCTCTCTTTAAATTCACCTAAGATAACAAGCTAATGAGCTTCTTTCTTAATTCAAAAATTTATTATGGTCAATTACTCGTAATTTATATATGATTAATATTTAAATACAATAAAAGGCGGTGTTGCTCAATTGGCTCATACGTAATGAGAATTCTTTTGATTTTGGATATAACTTTTCTAGTCTTTTTGATATATGGAAAAAAAAATATTTTTTTCTCTTCTATTTTGCATTATTTAGTGGTATCATATTGAATATAATACATTTTATCGACTGTAACATTTATTTTAAGACTTTGGAAGTATTTTCTGTGACTAAAATGATATCTATGCAATCTACCTTTTTCATAAATTTTATTCACTACTGAAATTGTGTGGAAAAAATTTAATAACAGTTTCTCATTTGTCCAGATCTTCATACAGAATCAAAATATCTGTTGTTGTTATTTTTTGTTGTCGTTGATGTTTAATGACTTTCGTTATTCTCAATGATGAGCTGTGATTTTTTGTGACTGACTCATGCATTTCATTTTTGATAATCTCAAACATTATAGATTAACTTGTCCAATTTTATCCAAGATTTAGGGACCTTACTGATCTTTCTCTCACTTAAAATCATTTTTATCACTATGGGCAAAAACTTCTGTCACTGTAGAGAGAAGATGCCTTCATAATAAATATATAAACCTTTAAGGCCGTTTGTAAGTTTTCCTCCCATACTGTAGCAAAAACATTTATCATCTGATTTCATTCAAGAATTAAGGATGATACCGTGCTTTGTCTCATTTTTGATCATTTTTCAGCAACATGAGCAAAAACATTTGTTTGTAGAATGAAAAAGTATTCAAAATAAATCTATGAACAATTAAAGACCATTTGTCCAGTTAATGATCAAAGACTCTTACACAACGGTAGACATATTCCTTATCCGAATATCACTACCCGATTTCATTGAAAAAGCAGGGACACTACTGTGAGTTTCCTGACTTTTGATCATTTTTCAGCATCATGGGCATCTGTCATTGTCGAATGAAGATGTCTTCATAATAGATTTAAGGGTCATTTGTAAGCTTTCCTCCCATACGATGGCAGAGAAATTCTTCAACAATCTTCACAAATGATTCCGTACATATTTTGGAATTGATTTTTGTCATACTTTGGTCTCAAGATAACTGCAGATACAACAAATCAGATATTAGAGACAGAGGTAATTGAGATGGAGAGAGTTTGGTTTTGGATTTTTTTTGGAGGGGGGGGGGATTTATTTGGTGCAATAGCCAAATTTGGCTAAACTGCTCCATGCCTATGGTTAAAAGTTAAAAATAGTTACATCAAAAGCTGAATGGTCAACATTAGTTTCTAAATGTGTGGCAAAACTTCGTAAGCTTGGCAAAATTGTTAAAAAAATAAAGCAAATTGCAACGAAGCAAAAAAAGAGCCATCAAATATATGAAAAAAACGAATAGCTTTCAAGAAATTAAAAAGATTTGGATGGTGCATTTCATTTATCAAGTCATGCAAGGTTACAGATGAGCAATTAAATAAGTTCCGACAATGGGAATTAAAAGAAGTACATTCGATCAGAACGTGGTTAACAGTGAAATTAGTACAATAAGTAGGACATACGGGTGCGCTTTCTCCAAAAATTAGGTGCTTATGAGTGAAACGTGTATGTCCTATACGAAGGTGGGTCAATTTGACGTCGATCTCTCGTATAGAAAGGGCAGGCCATAATCCAATGGAAGGTTTGATTGAATATACTTTATTATGTATCTGCAGATCCCAATTCCCCTGCCAAGTAGAAAAAAGATGCCTAATTAATACATTCTTGACATCGCTATATGGTAATTCATGCGATAAAACAGAAGAAGCAGATTTTGAGGTGGAGAGTGAAAAGTTGTTTTTGACCAGGTGCTGTTTGGGTGACCTCGCCGACTCTTCTGTAGGTGAAGAAATTAACATGAGATTTTTGACCCGTATGTAAAAACTTTAAACTGGTTATTGGCATTACAATTTAAGCTAATGGATGAAAAAACTTCGTATTCATTATTCTATCCTTGTCATAGAATACCCAAAATAATAATTGTTCCAAACAATGAACTGGTCAGCTCCATACTTTGATCTCACACTAATAGGGCATTTTTCGTTATTTATTGCTTACTGTTGCTGCATGATTCTCACCCTGGAGCTGCTCTTATTAGTTTCAAAAAAGTGTTGTTTCCGTATTGATCATTCTCTTTCCATTCAGGTCGCACCAAAATTAACTCGAAACATGGGAAATTGATGAAACAGTTACAGTTCAGGACGAGCAAGATATGTGCATAAATTCAACTTCTTGTTTAATAATGTTTTCAATTAGTTAACACTCAATATCAATGTGTATCAATGTGCGTATATGTACCAATGAAGTAACGTAGTTTTTATTTACATGAAATTTGTAAAATTTAAAATGTGTGTAGAGAAAAAATTGTGTATGAAAAAATTTGCAGATTTATAGAATTCAAAACATGTGAGCAAAAGGGAAAGAGATTCATATTCGCCTTTAAGATAAATTTTTTAACGCCACGCCACTCAATTTTTTAAAAATAAAACCGCAATAATCTGTAAATTGCTCGCGCCTTTAATTAAGATGAAAGACCGCATTTTGAATCTTATTAGATTTGCTGTCTAAACTCTTTTTTCTAATACTTCCTGAAGCTTTATATCGCTTTTTGCTCAAAATGTCAAAAATGTCTAAAATAAAAATTCACTTAAAATGCTTTCAGATTTTTAGAATGATCGTTTAATGATAATAAAAATAGTAGTTAAAGGCTACTTGAATTTAAACGACTGTAACTCCTTTAATTGTTATCTATACCTCCAATAAAAAATATTTTACATATATGCAAATCTCTTAACACAACAAATCGAAATAACATTGGTTAATAATATATATCCTTTTCCCGAGTAATGGTGAGGAGGTGAATGCTTATGGCAAATTAAAAGGACACGAAAAGAACATTCGTACATTCCAATTCGATTTTTCAAACTCCTTTCGGTTTCAGTTATTTTTGCGTGAAAGTATTCTCAGACCCTCGATCACCGAACAAACATATATTTCCTTTATAAATGATTATGGGTTTCAGAGAAAAAAAATAGCTTGAAGTAAATTTTTCTTGTTCTGTTCGAGTCTGGAAAGTATTGGTCATCAGCAACTTTTTTTTCCGATGAAAATGAAAGGCACGATCATTTTGTCATCGCCTGATCGATTTGAATTGGCTTCGAAATCTCCCAGAGGTTTTTCTGAAGTATTTCTTTTCCTTTGTTTCTTTTTTTTTTTTTTTTTTTTTGTTATAGATGCTTGGTTTTGATGGGATAAGGTGTGATTTGTAACCTTAAGTATGAAATCGGGAAAACTTTTTTCTAAGTTTATCTTTCTAGATTTATTTCATCTGCTTTTTGAAGAAATTTTTGGGGATCGCATAGAGTTGCAAGTTCAAACAAAACACTTGTTTTCGAAGATAATATTATGGTTTTTTGATTGAAAATTTCTTTTTATTTTAGAATATTGGTTGGTGAAATCAAATCTGTGAACATGTAATATTTATAGTTTCTATCAAAGGATCTTTAAAAGGAAAGAAATTTAACAAGTACTTGGATATCAATCGCAAAAATTCATTTTTTGCGATTGAAAAAATTTCAAAAATTTGCGGTTGCCTGGTGGTAAGGTCCGGCTTCAAACAGGAGAGTTTCAGGTTCGAGAAACTTTTCCATAAAGAATAGCATGTTAAATCCGTCGGGGTCAATCGCCATCCACTTGATATGGTGCGGAAGTTTGGAGAGGGGAATGCCAGCTCAGGAGTCATCCTCGTCATCTGACCTTAGTTCAAAATAACGAAGTCCGTCCCGAAAGAAACCTAGTATTTCTTAAAAACGTGACGTTAATATAATTAAATTAAGCAAAATAGCTAAATTGTTATAAGCTGATTTTTTTTATTGTTTTCCTAAATTATTTTGATTTGTTTGCATTTTGACTTAATGTTTTGTTAACAATTTACTTCATTTACTTTTATCTACAGTTTACTCGTGTGAGAAAGTTTTACAAAATTATCTTCCAAGTAAATAATACTGAACAAAGTTTCATATCTCATTTACTACAATTATAATTTGTTCACTTCATATCTTCTGCAGTTTCTTTTCCTTCTAAACGCACCGTTAGAAATTCTCGAACAAATAAACATTTAATATAAATATTATTTGTTAATTCAAAATAAATATTCTTTTCTTTTACAATAATATTGTAGCAGAATAGAATAATATCGTAAATAAACTATCTATTTTTCTTTTCTTCAAAAAATTAAAAATTTTGAACAATCAGTATGTTGATGGTTGCGGTTTCATTATTGTCACTAGTCGAAATTGTTCTTTTATCCCTGTTTCAAAAGTATCTATATAGAAATTTATATTCAAAAGTATCTATATAGAAATTTATATTCAAAAGTATCTATATAGAAATTTATATTCAAAAGTATCTATATAGAAATTTATATTCAGAAGTATCTATATAGAAATTTATATTCAGAAGTATCTATATAGAAATTTATATTTATATTTGTTTTATAATATATTTATATTATAAAACAGAAGTGACTTAAAACTGCACGCAGAAATTTTGAGAGCACCCACATGAATCTCATTTACATAAGGAATATGTTCGAATTAATTTTTTAAAGAAAGATTTTTTCTCAAATATAGAACAAGAACACAACACTGTGAAAATCTATTTGTAAACAGTACTATAAGCAGCCACAAAAAAAAACAATTTCAGAAAAACTAGAAGTGTTTGAAATTTATAATAAAGATCATTATCATCACTGTTAAGACCAGCAAAAATGCAAACACCTTAATAAACAGATACAGAAAAGAGTTTCTGATAGAGATTCTAAATTGGTGATAATAATCACTATTGCCACTATTAATAAACTTGGAAAAATTTCAAAAAATCTTTGAAAATATTCAGCAATCAATGACGTGTCGATGTCAAATATTCATTACTGTTAATAGTTGAAATTTTGAGTATTTGTTATGACCTTCCATCTGCCAATTTGAATATTGTTAAAATTCATATAGCACCTTACACTGCTGTTTGTTTTGCGTTCTTTCTTCGTTTTCCTTCTTATCTCTGTAGATGGCGTTTGTGATCAAATATTTGTAAGAAAAGTTCATATATACTTTATATTCCCTCAAAGTTTTATACGGAAATTCAAAACAGTTTTTATATATACAACTGTCTTTTTTCTTACAAATCTATAATACTGCCGCATTGAAAAGAGGGAGTTGACTCTCCATGGCCGAATGGTCATAGTACTGGTCTCATAATCAAGAGATCGGAAATTCGAATCCCGCTAGAGACAATGCGATTCACAGTCTGTGTAAATATTTATTTCCTTGATTTTATGTTTTCCTTTATTTCATGTTCCAGAAGATTCTAGACCTTTCTTTAGTTTGCCAGACAAGTGTTCTGGACTTTTCTTTCTGTCTCCAGCAAAGTATTCTGGAACTTTCCCCACTGGTATTAAACACACTGTGTTCTCAGTTCAGAGTTGAGTTAATAAATTGGTTTAGCTCTACTTCTTGTGCGTGTCATTGCATTCCACACTAAAGTAACTGCGTGACAATATAACTATCCTGTTCGATCGCCTTCTACTTGGCGTCCACTAAGAATTTCTATAAATCTCTCTTTCCAACTATGATGCTCACTTAGCAAGCAAGCTGCGTTACATATTCGTAACAAAATTGAATATTAAATACTGTAAGAAATCAGATAAGCTTTGGAAAGTGGTTGATATTCTTCCTTCTTCAACGCAATGACAATATGATGAAACAGTAAAGAATAATACCAAACATATGGCAAGAGTAGACCAACATTCCAAAATCTCTGGTTATCTTCTTGTTCTCAATGCAGAAGGCATTCTGTGATCTTCGATCAAGGAAGAAATATTTCCTTGGCTTATAAATCATCATGCCTTTCAACATCAGAAGAAGTTAGTCAGGGGATTCCAGTCTACTACGAGTCTGAAAAGTATTGGTTATCACTTTTTTTGTGTGTGTGTCAATTATTATTTTTTTTTGTCAAAATTATCATCAGATCGATTCGAATTAACTTCTTCACCAGACAGAAACTTCTTCAAGTACATGTTTTATTTTTTATTTTTACTTTTGTTTTCTTCTACTTTATATATATATATAAATGTTCCATCTCTACGATTCGGTGTAATATATATCCTTAAAAAAGGAGTATGGAAATATTTTCGATTGTTTTATTTGTTCATCTCGGTTCTTCCTTCTGCTAGCTGCAATTTTCAGGATCGCATGCACATCACAAACCTGAGGAAAATATTTTTTCAGAAATAATTTCACCTAGTTTTGCAGTGACAATTTTTTTTCAGCAATTCAGTTTGTAATAGAATTAATAATACAATTATGCGAGAACTTATGCTTTGTATTGAAAAAATATTGTTCCTGTTAAAAGTATTAATTATTTTCTAATCTAAAAGTTTGGATAAAATAGTTACAGATGGCCAATTACTCATATAACGATTGTATAGTTTTCCCCCTATTTTTATACTAATATCAAAAAAAATTTCAATGTATTAAGAAAACTGTTGAAGAAATCAAACACATTCGAAAGCGTATGATTATTTGACATATTTAAAAAGACAACACATTTATAGAAAATGAGCATTTTATTATTTTTTCTGTTAGAAATTAAAATGATTCGTAAATAAGTTTTAAAAAATATTTTTTTCATTCTTATTTACTTAGAATATTGTTTGTTTAATATGACAGTTTTTTCCATTTAGCTTTCGTTTCTAAAAGCTTTTGTATTGAAAGTTAATCTATGATAATGTGCTTGCCAAAAGTCTAAATAAATAGCTTGAAAAGGGTTTCATTTAAAAATGTGTGAAAGTTCAGCTGCTAAATTTATAAAGTCTACAGGTTAATCGTCTTTGATTAAATGTCACAAGTCGATTTCCCATGCTGTATAACTATGAGTTGCTTTATTCTACAATGTGATACTACTTTATCTTTACTCTATCAAATGTATAATTGGCTCCAAGATCTAAATGGAGACATCCATTTCTCGGCTATCCCGTGAACATGCCATGCTAAATCATAATAGTCAACAAAAAACATGTATATCGATACAATTTATTCATTAGTTTAATTTTAGAACGAAGAAATTAAAGAAACTTTTCGTATTTGTTTGAATTTGATTCTCCGAGTCATTTGCCAATAAAGCTATCAGAATGAGATTTGTAAAAAAAATTCAAAAATAATTATGCATCATTTTGGGACAGCAAATTTCGCTTGTGTAATTAGCCAAAACTTTTCAACCTTCAGAAACTAATAATTCATGCAAAAAGTAATCATTATAAAAATATTAAATAAACATAATAAAAATTATGATAATCTAACAATAAGTTAAAGACAATTGAAAAATTTTCAAAAAATATAGAGGAAAGTTTTTCTAGATATTGCATAATCTTCATATCAATTTATGCACACATATTAATAAGTAATTTAATAATTGTGAAACTGGTGCGCTCTTTAATATTCTGGGAATTCATCTTGGCAAATGATAGCAACAGTGGGCATATTCAAGACTTCTTGTACGAAACTGATTGCAATCCAAAGTGATAGATTCATTTCGATTAAATATTAAAACATTGTAGCTATTAAATGCTAAAACAATGGAACTGGTTAATAAAGCAAAGTCAAATCTTTAATAAATGTCTTGAATCAGACATTAGAAAATTACTTGACTGAAGATAGCCTTCAATTTCGTTACTTTTATTTATTTAAGAATTCAATATTTTTCCCTTCCAATCTCATGAATTCTGAATTCAAATCAAATCGCCATTGCATATTTCGATTAATTTTTTATTCAAGATGAAAAAATCAGACTAAGAATGACATTGATTAGGTTGAATATTTTGATGCAAATCATTTTCCTAAAATATTCCGATCAGTTGATCGCTATCTTGAGTTAGCTAGATATTAAATCTGATTATATTCACATTTTGAGCAGCCTTTTCTTTATTAATGATTTCTCACATATACTCACTCCCAGAATTTTTAATAGAGAAAAAATATTCATATTTAATAAAATCATTATTACAGTAAATTTACTGTTTTGAAAACTGAATTAAAGTGAAGAAATTAGTCTCAAGCATGTCTTGGTAAACTCTGTGAAATTTTATTAGATTGAAAAGAAATAAAGTTTTAGAAATTATTTAAAAATTATTTTTTGAAAAAAGTGAGGGCTTTTTGTGTTTCAAAAACATTTAGAATGATCATCTATCAGATACCCAAATTGTTGGTAGGGCGTTGGATTCGCATTCCTTGGGTTGTGAGCTCGAACCCCGACAGCTGAAGACGACCGTGTATGTGGTAGCTGGTGCACGTATAAATCTGTCGTGAGCATAAAGTCTTCCATGTCGAAACAATACCACTGGGAGTACTGGTTCAGAGGTGATCGTTCTCTGATTCAGGTCTAAATCACGATCTGTGGATGAGTGAATGAAGTCCGCCCCGTAAAAAAGGTCGTGACGCATGAGTAGCTAAAGCGGAATCGTGGCCTAGATGGCGCTACAGAAACAAGAGACGCTCTCTAGGCTTAAAATCGCTTCGTCTATGATAAGTGCCATAAGAAACAAAAAAAACTACTGGCGCAAACCCTTGGTTCAGGGATTATCTGCGAATAATTCAACATGCACGCTTTTGAATGATTGTTCTAAATGTAAATTAGCTTTATTTTTGAAATTAAGATCATATTTTTTTAAACGTAGCTTTAACAGTTTATTTACTATGTATTAATTTTTTGAGAAGAATGTGATCATCCTGTGTTTTTTTACTTTTCTTTTCTAATAATTTTGAGCTTTTGTCATTTTTAAATTGTTTCACTGTAAATTTTGCAGTGACTTTCAATATATCATTGAATAACAGCACCCGAGTTTTAAGTAATAGTCTGAATCCACAAAATTTCAAATTTGGATAGAAAGTTTGTGTAATCTGTTTTACAGAAATTCGTATGTCATAAATGCTTTAACTTCCAGGCGCTATTTTTTCTGATTGAAAAGTGCACATTATATAAGCTATTTTGATTTAAATATAATAAATCCTTTTGCATATATAGATAACAGCAAGCAATAATCGTTTTATATAACTAGTTAACATAGTCATGGCATCCAGTTTTATTGTAACATAATTTTATTATACTTTCGGTACTTCTTTTTAATGTAAAACTTTTCAAAAACTTTCAAAAAGATTTATTCTTCTGAAGCAAACTATTCAGGAAGATTTACATCTTTTCGCTTCCAACACAACATTTCACGTTACTATAAATCTCCCTCAGATAAAATATGTTCTACTTAAAAATAATTCTTAACTGCATTCGAGTGCTGAGTTAATCTCATTAAAGCGCTCTTAAAAATCGCCCTTGTATCTTTAAAGTATAAAGGTTACTGATAAAATTTCAATTAAAATTCCATATATTTAAATAAAAACCAACATAATAAGAAGGAATCTAAAGTATGAAAAGAGATTTAAAATAATTCAAGATGAATACTAAATTTTGTTTCTTTTAGGCTTTCAGTGCTAACAAAAATCCTTCTATATTCACAGAAAAGGGTAATATTATTAAAGACAACAGATAGTTATACAAAGTGGTAGTTCGTAATCATTTTGAAATATCTAGGTCTTTTTTGTGGCAAAAATACATACTTTAAATCATCTGACGAAAATTTAAATGCAGATGAAGAGAACCAAAGTAAGCAGATTTTGTAAAGGCTATACAGTAAATGCTGTCATATAAGACAGTTATGAATAACAATTAAAAATTTAGTTAAAATAAAGGAAACAAGCATTTTTATGATTCAAAATTTTGCAGAAGTTGCACGAAACCGCAACAGCCATCAGTAATAAAAATATACTATAATGATGAATTGTTGACACCTGAAAATGTACGAGATATTTTATTTACGGGAAGATTGACAATATAGCGAATAGAATTTTATCTGATATAACGAAAGATTAATTAATCTTAAAATCTTAAAAATCGCCTTTATGTGGCTAGAAAGTAGAAATTCGTGCCACATTCATAGAAAATCTTGTTATTGGGAAACCAAAGGATTTCCCATGAGTTAAAATGATTTCAGCAATTGAAATGCTGACCTTACTGCATGTTCCATACAGCCATTATGTTAAATTCACTTAATTCACTTATTTCATTAATCAAGCCTTACAATTTTAATTTCTTATACATGAAGTATAAAAGAAGAAATTATGATAATCTTTATCAAAATGATTCATAATTAAAATTTTGACATGTTAGCAAAAATAGGATGCTTGTTTCATATTGGGTTTTTCTTTCCATCCGAATGCGTGTACACAAACTGTTGATGATTCGATGTGAGTAATCGGATTGCGAACACTGTGAGTTGAAATACCCCGTTCGCAACGATTTATCACATGAAATAAAAGGATGCTCCCAATTATTTATGGAAGATGTTATTTGAAGGTTTTATGCAAATGTTGTTTTTTTTTTCACTCTATATAAGAGCGGAAGCACTCGCGCTCGCATACTTAGACGTAGATTCAGATTTTTTTTTTCACTTGTGTTCGTAGTCTGTGTAACATGTGATATTTTATAATGTATTAAATGTTGTTTGTCGAAAGAAATAAAAGTCTGCGTTTTTAGGAAGTCTTCTAGACCTGCAGCATTTCACAAGCACCAGTCACATGCATTTTTCACTGCTATTATTTGAACATTTTACTCTGCGGGCCTTACAGACGATTGATCTTGACAATTACAGGGTTTGAACCCAAATATCGTCTAACATGACAATTCTCCATGTTTTAAGTTTGAAACCAAAGAACACATTATGTCTTTTTGTCTGTTGATCTGTCTATGAACAGAGAGCTTAAAAATATTTTAAGTAGAAAATTGGGATTTTGAGCATATTCCATTTACAGAAAATAAATTTGTCTGGCTGTCTGAATACAAGTGAACAAGACGAAGCTTACATAGATATATAAATAAAATTTCACTCTCAGATGCAGTTTCCTTTACTATACTACGAAGTACTAAACTCTCATGTGCGGGACTTCAAAAATAAAATTTTGAATGCTCGTGTACCTCACTGTCTTGACGAAAATTCACAATTTCATTCCGAGGAAGAGGAATGACAGTTTTATTAGAGAGTATGTGAGAAAGTTTCAAGGAGCTCAGCTTTCTCAGCTTTTCAAATATTTTCGATTCACCCTGTACTTCGAAAGATTGGCTTATTACTTTTTACACCAATCTCGGCATTCTATATAAAACTCTGATTACGTCTGCATAATGATCGAATATCAGTGAACCATTAAGACACTTCGTTCGATAATAAAATATCGAATTATCCGCTGTTTTTTTAACAAAATATAAAATTAAAAGATTTTAATAACCCGGAAATTTATTCGTAGGAAATTCACTTTAAAAGCTATAAGAGAATAAAGAATAAAAGATGCAAACCTTTGAAGCCACAAAGATAAATTTCTAAATCACCTCATTTTACAGAAGCAAATTCTGGCAAAAAATAGTTAATCGGGCAGGTACATTTTTTATTATATTTTTTTTATATTAAGAGAGCTTTTTTACCTTGGTATTCCAGGACTATTTCACTCAGAAAATGAAATAATTAAAAAATGGAATTTGTTGAACTTTAAAGTGTAGTGGTGTCATTACTAATGGAAATCTACTGCCTTCTACATCATAAAAACATAGTACATCAACATTGTTCGCTTCCAAGTGCTTTAAAATTTCTAAGTGCTCTTTTAGTATAATTTAATAAAACATTTATACAAATCTTTGTTGTTTTATTAATAATGTAGTTTCATTTGCTTTTGGGGTACAAAATCTTTATGAACTTCTTTTCGGTTTATATTTTATTAAAACTCTTTTAATGAATGTAATTCCTGAAGAAATGTCAACATTCTCTTACAAAGTACAATAATTCTTAAATATTTATGATGTCATGGTTTTTGTTCTTAAAAATAAACATTTTCTCTATATTCTGAGGAATAAGTTTCTTGCTCCTGCAAATTAATAATTAAATTCAATTATGGTACAGTAACATTTCAGGTCCAACTGAAATGTTATTGTTCTTTTGCAGCAAGCGTTTTTGCTTTATTTATTATTGAAACACCAACAAATTACAATTTAAATGATTCAATCCTTTTCTGAATTTGTCTTATTTGAGTATCCATTTTGAATTGCATCGCTCAACAGATTACTCATTTTTGTAGGGAATCAACACTTCAAATGTGAATGATTTTCCTCCCATGCAGATGTTACCCCTTTTATAATCGAATTAACTTTATTATTTTTGCATTAGTTCGTACCAGAATGGGGTATAATTGTTTAATAATAAACATTTAATAATTTAGAAAGCTCGTAAATTTATTTGAGAATCTTTTATTCAAATCTCTACGTTTAATTATGTTATTATTAATATATACAGAATTTTTATATATAATTTAATATAATATTTATTTAATTTATTGAAGAATTCTTAATAAAGCCATGATGTTCCTAAAATTTTTTATAGATTACGAATTTCAGAAATAAAATAATCAATATTTAAAAATTTACATTTTTACAGAAAAATTAAAAGTTTATCTTCGAAATTTTCAAATGAAAATGAACAACATTTAGAGTATTACTACAAAAGAAGCATTTAGAGTATTAATACAACAGAAAACCTAATTCAGTTTTACATTGCTGTTATATTCACATTTAATAAAATTCATTCACATTTTCTGAAAATGAGAATCTAAATAAATAAATACAAATAATAAACGTTAGATGAACGAAGATTTCTAGAACGTTGATATAATAATCTTTATTAATCCTAATTTTGAATTATTATCAAATATATATTTTAAAACTTTTCACATAACATGAAAATGAAAACTAATACCGCTTTAAGTATAAGGATTTAAAATTTAATAATTATAATTCATAATTTAAAATTTGCTAAAAAATATCATGAAAATAAATTAATTGCAAGTTTGCAATTGTAATAATAACGGACAAGGCATAAAAATGGAGCATAAAAGAAATCAGCTATATTTATTTCTATCACATTCATTTTCTCAGCATAAAAACTATAAAATTAATGTTACATATATATATGTAATATTACATAGAAATATGTTACATGTATATATATATAGAGAGAGAGAGAGAGAGAAAGTGAGTAGAGGGAAGAAAAAACTTCAATAACTTTTTCACAAAACTCCTAATTATTGTAGAAGTCTGCTTCATTTCTAGTGATCTCAAAACTATTGTTGTAGTTATCAAATGAAAGTCTTCCCTTTTTCTCCTTTTCCAATAGAATTCATAACCAATTGCAATATTTGGATCTTGAAGAGATCCACTCAATTTTCTTTCTGGGAAGAAATTCCCTTCTGCTTTCGTAGTTTGATTATTTTTTTATCCCTTTTCCCCATCTTCCTCCAATATTTTCCTCCAGAAAAGCCGAAATAACAAACTCAAATCAGTCTAACATAATTTTTTTTTTTTTTGCTTACAAACTTGGGAATACCTTCAAGACAGAACTTTTATTCGATATTTTTACTAGATTCGGAAGAATAATGTTTCCCTTCTGTCAGGTTGCAACTTTTCCTAGAAAGGTTGTGGTTACTTTTATATTTTTGGTTTACCTTCCTCCTGATAAAACTGTTTCGTTTGGAATACAAAGTTACTTCGTTAAAATATTCACATTCTTTAGCAAATTGTTGTTAGGTTAGTTTTAATATATGCAAAATATATTTAATAGCATTACTCTATAAATTTCCATTTTTTTTTTCTTTTAGAAACAAAGATTTATACAAGACAGGATTCCTGGAGCGTAGACTTCACAAAAGAAGCAATTAAGTTTAAAAATTCTTAATATGTGCTGCTAATTATTGTTCATTAAGAATATTTTAAGGGCAGATAAATGTTTTTAATGTGTATTTTTAATGAATTTTAAGAAAGAATATTTTGATTAGAAAATAAACCTGAGTCTTTCCCCACTCTGCCATGTAAGATAGAATTTTCTTATAGTGTACAATACTATTTGGACATATAGGAAAAGTTCCCACCGTTTTTCCCAAATGTTCTTGAATAAGAAGTATTTTTCTTGATTGTATGATTTGTAAAAACTTGGCCGTAGTTTTATAATTTCTCTTTTCCTTAATAACTAAATAGCCAACATAATATTTAAATCTACTTTAATGTATTTCTTCACATCTTCAAGTATACGAACTATGAAAAGATGCCAGAGTCAAAATTCAATATGGCTGAAAAATTTAAAAAAAAATGCTGTGCATAGGGTTGCTAGAAAAATTGTTCTGTTTGCTTTTTTGGATTGTCATATTGGTAATGAATTCAATTAAAGCAAATTTCAGCCAACTTTTCAACAAGTCCAGAGGTAGGCCGGGATAATCTGGTTGGTAGGGCGTTGGATTCACGTCCCTTCAGTTGTGTGTTCGAACACCCCGTGTGTGGTGGCTGACGCGCGTATAAATCTGTCGTGGTCTTAAAGTCATCCATGTCTAGAGTAATACCACTGGGGGTACTGGATAAGGGGTGGTCGTTCTCTGATTCAGGTCTAAATTACGATCTGTGGAGGAGTGAATGAAATGCATGAATGAAGTTCCCTCGTAAAAAGGGTTGTGACGTGTGTGTCGTTAAGTCGTTCTCTTAACCCTAGATGGCGCTACTGAAAAAACAAGAGACGTACCCTTGGCTTAAAACCACAAATGACTTCTTCCAGTCAGTGGGCTTGTTCTAGGACAAGTGCCGTTAGAAACAACAATTCCAGTTCTTAATCTTTTCTATTAGTCTTCTTTCTATATATTCAATCGCCGCCATTCCAGTTTCTACAAAGAATTAACCAGAATAGGATGAGATATCTATGTAAGTCTGAATCCACTTGTCATATATATAAAGTCTGATGATTAAATATGTAGCAGAATGTTATGTCTTAAAACAGTTGAAATCATAAAATATTGATGAGCAGTCTTAATAATTAATTGCAAATTATCTTTTTCAACATGAGACGAAGAAATAGTAATTATTTCCTCAATTTCCATTCTGCTTTCATTTTTCATAATATATATAATTGATAATTTGTTCACAATGGCTTCTTCACCAAAATATATTTAAACTTCAAATTTTGATAGACTTATAACATCGATATTTGGATAGACATATGAAATATATGATAGTCAAAACACAATTATTATTCCATTCTATTCATTGTGCTGTTCATTTGCTTAATAAACAACCAAAACGCTCAATTACGTCATCAGAAATAGTAGCGGTATCTAAAAGGGAATAAATTTTTAAAATCTTTCCCTATTGCAAAGTTTTAAAGTTAATATCTATACAACATTTTTTTTTCAAAAATTAAGTATGTCTTATTCTGAAACTTGCTCAACGCGGAAAACTGAACCGAAACTTCATATCCTGATCAACAACAACGAAAAACAATAGTGTGAAATAATATTTGCAACAATGAAAATAATTTCAGTTTCACTTCGAAGATAGAATACATTTCAATAAAATCTGCTTAGAATAATTTTTACATTAATTTAAAAATTTAATGAAAATTATACGGCAAAACATTGAAAAACTTTGGAAAAATAAGCATCTGAATTTTAAATTGATGTAGAAATCATTTTTATCAATTATATTTTATAAGATATCAATTAAAATTCCAAAATCTGCTTGATTTTTACAGATTCTGTAAAATCTGTAATATAATCTAACCCTTCGAAACAAATTAAAGGCTCTGCAATTGTTAGAATTCTATCCCTATAATTCCACACATATTGATCTCGACTCTAATATATATTACAAATTAACCCCAGAGATTTATTTATTTGTCTAATTGAAACTATGTTCAACAAATTAAATAAATCTCAATTCAATTCTAAATCCAATGAATTCTTTGGCATTTCAATGTTTCATTTGATTCATTATTTCCGAAATAAAACAATTATTCATAGAGTTACTGTGCTCCGCATTGTCTCTTAACACATTAGAATGGTATGTATGCAATTTCATAAAAAAAATATATTGTTCCAAGAAAGTACAAATGACTTTTTTGAAAATTTGTGTTTTTATATGGTTGATTTTTCTATTATTTTTTCTGCCATCATTCCCTTTTATTAATAATTAAGTTGCTTTCAGTTGAAATACGTATCTTTGCACTCATTTTATCATAATGCACCACAATTTCACACTGTCTTTGCTATATTTGCTTTCTTGATAACTTGCGAAAAATAAAGCATTACACTCGTTGAAAAATTCGAAGAATCCCCATTCTTTAGGCCATCCTGAATCCTAAAATCACATTTTTGGAATTATGTCTGTCTGTAAACACGAAAGCTCAAAAATTCTTCAAATTACACGGCTGAAATTTTGTGTATGATTTTTGCAGTAACTTCAAATTTTGAACGAATTTCTTTCAAAGGAAATCCAGTTGGTCTTTTATAAGTGAATACTACTGCTTCAAATTGTAAAGAACTAGATGGACAAAGTTTTGAACACAGTTTTAGAATCTAAAATTTATATTCTTACCAAATTTTAAATTAAATCTGACAAATGTTTGACCATTTATTGGTCTGTACTTTCCCATGCATGTAAATGCGATGATTCAAATGGTATGCAGTTATTGACATCACAAATGCTGTGTAGTTAAGGCACAAGTATCGGTTTTCTGTAATATATTAAGAAGCACATATTTTCATGAGTGAAAATAAAAATCTAAACTTTCATCGCATACATGACTCTGTCATCATGCGGATTTTATGTATGATCCAAAATTTTATGCGGAAGAAAGAGGATAACATCTTTATTGACGAGAATGTCTTAGATAAACCACTGTCCTTGGTTCATTTGTTGCGTTTAGGTTACTTTAGTTTATGTTATAGATAAAGATTAGGCTTGGTGTTAATCCAGATTCCAGTCAATCAGTTTACTAGTCTTAATTCGAATTTTTCTTTACACAGGTTGTTATTAAAATTCGAAATCTTGATCTAACTTTTAAAATAAAATGCACAGAACAATTCATTTTTTCACATTATAATGCTTATAGGCAGGACGCTATTTATAAAATACGATATGCTTGTTCTAAAATCTCTTTAGGAAAGACAAACTTACTGTCTTACTTATTCAGTAGCAAATGCTCACTAAAAAAAGGGGTATATCAAAATTTATTTAGATTTTTAATTAAAAATTAATAAACATTTTACTGTTTTCCTTAATTTGAGAACACAATAGTAATTTTTACTCACTTTAAAAATAAAAAAAAACTGTTTTAATATTATCAATTCTATCCCCTTTCAATTTTACTTACAATTCTCAAACACTTTCCAAAATATTTTTAGGCAATATTTTTAAATTCTAATGCAATTTTTAATTCTACTTTTAATTCTAATTTAATTCTTTTTAAGTTTAATATAATTTAATTTAATTAAAAAAATTTGTTATTTCGATTAATGCGTTTGTATACATGCAAGATGCGTAGAAACGTATATTCGAAACAGTTGTAATTTTTATACGTTTTGTTTCGAAGTTAACACTGACTTCTGAAGGAAATCAATACCTAGCATTACAACCGCGTTGGACCGAATTAATAGTGAAAAGGTTAAATACATTTTTCATGTACTCGTTGTTGTTTCTTTATTTCGCATTTTTAAAAATATTATACAGATAAGCGAAGTCAACATAAAATAACAGACTAGATTCCATCGAACAACCAGAAATTTAGATAATTCTAGAATTTTTCTAAAAAACATCATGGATCTAGTTATAATTCTTATTATGAATTATTAGGTTCATTTCGTAATATTTTGTGATTACTTCTTTTCAAGTGTCTTGCAATCTTTATTATATATCCTTATCTAATAGTTTCTGCATATAATCCAAATTCTTATTGTTTAATTCAGCTTATTTAGGCCTTTTATTTATCTGGGTTCGTTTAGGTGATAAATAAATAAATATGATTTTTATTAAATATTTATCACACAAAACTTAATTCATTTTATGACCAGAGAAACAGATTAATGTCACTCTAGTGTTTGGAATTCCTTTTCAATTATTCCACATGCATTGATCCTAACTCTTTAATATATAATAAAATGTTGCCTTCAAGATTAATTAATTATTTCGCAATTTGAAACAGAGTACAGTTAATTGCCGAGCTCACTATTATCTGGAAATCTGTTGAGAATTCTTTAACACCACTGTGCTTCATACGACGAATAATCTTCGAAATAAGGTTATCCTGTGTTTTATGTGTATGAAACAGCTTTGTTTCTCTTTAGGATAGTATGTATACAGCTACACTATTTTACACAAACAATTCTAACATCTATTTTCTCTGAAGTGATACTTTTAGATTTTTAATGCTTATTAGGTTATTGTCTGTATTTAAATTATTTAACTCTTTTTGCATTAAATTATACAATTCTTCACGAGCTTGACTTGCTTTATGTAGAGATGGAAACATTCCACATGACGTAAATGGTCTACTATATGGAACCGCTCCATATGATGGACCACTTTAACGGCCATTTGGCGAGTAAGTAGCGAATTTGGCACCTTGGTAACAAATTTGATGACTTTAACGCCTCTCAAGCCTTCTAGAATTTTGTGGTAGACCCATTAGAACTAATTTCAAGTTTTGTATCAGAAGATTCGAAGCTCTGCAAATAGAAATGGAATTATAAAAAGCATCGACGCAAAAAGGAGTTTAGGTCAAGCGAGTAGGTCAGCGAAGTCTCTTTTTAGAGAATTAATAATAATTTCTCTGCAGCTGTTTGATGTAAGTTTTGTGTATACTTCTGTTGTATTTTCTTACTTGTGTTTCGGTATTTCTTGAAGAATGAAAATCATAATTAGTTACTGAGTTAATTATGTTAACCGTGCATTCTCTGGACGGAATTGAATTTTCTGAATTGTTGGTTTAATCAGTGTTTCTATTACATATTTCATTTCATTTGACTTATATCTTTTTTTCAAAGACGGCTTTACTTATATCTATTTTTCTATTGCCTTCCAGTAAAGTTTTAAAACTTGTATTGTTGTTTTTTCACAACGAAAATTATGTTTTATAATATTTTTAAAATCAAATAATCAAATAATCCATTAATTCAAGTTTTATTTATATGCGAATATAGCTATTTAGCAGCAAATTAAAGATAATTGTTTCAAATTTCATTATTTTAAAAATAACAAATTTTAGATTAAAACCTAAATTGTTGAAACGAAAGTGAATACTGTTTATAATACATGTTTTAGTGCCGTTTCTAAATACAGCTTTTTTTAATATTGTTTCATAACATAGCATTAAAACGTATATTAAAAACAGTTTTTTTATTTATTTGTTATTTCATATGTTTCAAAATTGTAAAGATGAGATTTTTACATCTATCTTTTATTTAATGGATTATACATACAAAATTTTATGCATTTGTTCGTTTTCATTCCACTGTACCTATATATTCCCTTTTACTTTAATTTAAGAATCTAATTATCAGATAGTCAGATCCGAATTAATGTTGCTTTGAAAAAGGGGAAGTTAATATAACTAACTAACTAACCGAATTATCAGATTATTAGAGAGAGATAAATGCCATTTGATTCCATACCCGTGGCGCCATCTGGTAATAATTCCAAAAAATAATTTAAATATTTCGTTATGTAAAAACTAGTGCTAAAAATCTGAAAATAATTATAGTATTTCTTCATTTTAAAGCCGCCAGGGGTGCATTGAAATTATTCCATCTCTATTTCAATCACAACCTTTTTTAATGTGAGATCAATTAGTTTGCTCCCAATCTAGATGTTTCCTCTTCTTTCGAACACATCGTATCAAAATGTTAAAATTCTGAAATTATGCAGCTTTACTGAGAAAAGTCTTAATTGAGCCCAAACATTTCAACAGTCTTTATCGTTATTTTCGCTTCATTAAGCTAAGAATGCGTGCGTTTAATGCCATGCGGTTTCAACAAAATTGCACATGAATTCCTTCATGAATTTTAAATTCCTATTATACCGGGACACCAAAACATTTTGCATTCCTTACGTGTCCGCCATCTTCCTAGAAATCGAGCAGGAATGCACTTACTAGTACATCACTTAAAATATTCTGCTCGAATAAAGAATTTGCATAATTTGTCCCAAAAGTGACAGTATTTGAGTATTTTTGAAGTATTCAAAAAGTTTTTTAGTAAAAAAAATGTTAATGTTAAATCGGAGAAAGTTTTTCATTTAAAAAGTTCGAAACTCGTTAACTAGGCTTGTCATGTGTGTACTTTTTTCCCTACATCGAAGGACAGGATCTACTCACTTTTGAATAAGCGATAAGCGAAAAAAAGAATTTAGATTCGAGAAAGAAAAGTAATCTAAAAAATTTTCTCAAACTTTTGAATTTTTTATATGCAGATAACAGCTTTTTTTATCAAAATTTAGAACATCATTAATAATCCCTTTGAAATATAACTTTCACATAAAATTCTTTTTATATTCATTTTTAAATGTGTTAAGCTATAATACATTATCATTTAATGATATACTTCCAGATTTTTTTATTCTTTAATTTCTTAAAGATATTTGCATTTGAGTCAGATAATTATATCTGTAAAGTAATAAGCTTGATGTTATAAATGCATAATTCATATCATAAGCGATAGTGAGTGAGAAATTTTTTTCAGATTTACACACATTCACACTTTTTTAATGTCTCTTTTAGAAACTTATCAGTTCTTTAGCATGAAATGCCTAAAATTTGTGCTAACAGTGATTAATTGCAGAAAATTCAAGCGTTTCTGTACTTTCTTACCATTCTACTTCAAATGCATAATTTAGCTATTTCAGATTTTTTTTTTATAAAAAATATTAAAAATACCATTAATGCCGATAAACCTATTATCATCCAATCTTTTAAAATTTTATATGTATTTATACATAATTAGTAATATATATGTTGATACATATAATGTTGAAAAGCTAATTTTTAATTTAATGTGACATGAAATTGTTTTTTGCGGAACGAAAAGTTTCGGAGTAATTGTGAAAAAACATTTCAGTTATGATAAATATTCGAAACTCACATTCTTAATGTTCTAAATTCTAATAATCTATGATTAATATTCCAATTTATAATTTTTCTCTTCTAAATTCCATGCTAAAATTTTTAAAAAATATTCAAAGTAGTTTTTTTTTAGTAGATTCGTGAAAAAGGAAATATTGGTTGCTAAAATTGTCACCAGAGTTTCTGCTAAAATACTGCCAAGAAACTGACTATCGATCTTTTTTTTTTTTTTTTTTTTTTTTTATTCAATATGAGCAAAAATTTTCAACTATCTAAAGAAATGAAATTCCATACAATCTTGAGCCTAAACTTGCAGATCACAATTTTGTGTTCAAAGGATCGAAAAGTAGAAGTCGAGAATGTATGCTTAACTTTCATAGACAGATGACGATGTTTAACGTAGTAGTTATTATAATTCATCTGTAATTATTATTAATCGGTAATTATTATTATTCATCTGAAACATTGTTTCTCTGCAGAGTTATCTTCTTAGTAAGGAATAGAAATTTACAGATACTTTAATGAAAACTGAATGAATGTCACATTTATAGAATAGAAGATTCACTAATCTCCATTTGCGAGAAACTTGGAGATCATTTGACAATTTGGTGCCAAATTGGAGGATTGATCCGTAGATACTTCTTCAAAATTCTATAACCTATTACTGATACATGAATAAACTTTATTAATCGAGACAAATAACTGAAATATCCCTAATCTAATTACAAAAAGAATATTGTTACAAATTTTTAATGTTGTTTTCCAGCATGGCTAGTTTAATTACTGGAAAGACCATTTTACTATCATCTCTGTTGGATACTGATCGGATGCCGAATCTGTGATCCCAGAACTTGGCGACGAGTTTGGCGACTTTGGCGACAAAATGGATAAAATTGGAATCTTCCAGAAATTTGGTGATAGAGCTACTAGTTACCGAGATATGCTTGACTGTTCGAGAACATTCTCCGCCATATCTCGGGAACTTTAAAAGGCCGTGCGACCTAGCTGGAGGCAGGTTTTAGAGTTCAAGTCTCGTTAAAAAGTTGAACGAGCTCTCTCTCTGAGGGCTTCGAGCAGCTTATCCTTGCTGATTTGTGTTGTGCTGTTTGCATACTGTTGTTTACAAGAAGTGCTGCTGTGTATTACCTTTGTTCGTCTCGGCTGTGAATTCGTTGTCTGCATACTCGTGACTTCGTGTTTAACAAAAGTCGTCGTTCGTTATTGAGGTCTACTGATTGTTTTCTACAATCTAACCCGGTGAATTTACGGACTAAGTGGAATCCGTAACAATATTATTAATAATAATTAATATCTACACAAAATTAATAAAATAAATCTTTACAATGTGCTAACATATTTAATTTCCTCAAAATGAATGTATAACTTAATTGATAACAAATATAAAAAAATCTAATTTCATTATTTGTACCCAAAAGCAACTCACAATTTATATTGTAAAAAGAAGCATTATATCCAAGACGAACAGATTGAAGAACAAATTGGCTATGCCAACATCACTTGTTCTGTTCGATAAAGAATTCCTAAGAGGTAGATGTTAGAGAGAACCAGATGTTTCTGAAAGCTTGTGTGAGGGTTCCCTTTATTTGCCCATTTATTTATTCCGTTATTAATCGTGGATTCTGGAAGTTTCATTTGAATTCCTAGTTCCAAGGTAAAATCTATATCTATTCATCGTATTCTCTTTAATCTTTTGTTTGATGAAAAGTTCACTTAATTTTCTGTCAGCAAAATGCAATTCTTATTCCCATGCCTCAGATTTCAAATATGTTTATTACATACTTATTTAATTTTGATATGAATTCCAAAATTATTCCTTTGAGTCCGAAGACATATACATTTGTCAAATATGCAAGAGCTACGAATTTTAAAATAAGCGATGATGGGTAAAATGCTTTCATTCTACTTTAAATAAAAATTTTACAATTCAGATTTAAAATTTTAAAATTTTGGAGCCATTTTATATGAATTTTAAACATTTTAGAGAAGAAAATAGGCTGAATTCCTAAAGGAATAGAAACATAGACGATATTTATTCGTTATGTCCAAATGCTGGATTCATTATTTACCAAGATAGAGTGTACTTAATGCCGAATAGTTATTTTGAAAGAAGCCAATCCAAATATTAACGATATTCACAATAATTTGTATGGGTAAATACTGATTTATTTTCTTTCAAAATTATATTCAGGATACTAATAGAAATTCGTGAAACTTCATGAAGCTTGTATCCAAACAGTCACAAATAATTTATATCTTGTGTAAATCTACTTTAATTAAACAGAATCCGGAATATTTTATTTAAAATGCATCGATTGTAGATATCGTCTGCCAACTTTTATCAAATATTTTTGAGGTTTATATAAATATCTGGAAACAGCTAGGAATGTATTTCTTTTTATCGTCTAAACAATATTTTTTTAATAAGAAAAGAATTTTCAATCCGTTGATTTCAGGAAATGGTGGATGAAAAGAATATGCAACAATTTCTTTTCACAGTGATATTTCAACTAAAAAAGCATTGGAATATTACAAAAAGATTTTAATGAAAACTATTTGACAAGGTCAAGGATATTTGTTTGGTAGAAAAGAGGCAAAAAATCCTTAATCGTTATCTATAACCATGCATCGTTTATCTTATAGACCATCTATTTGGATTAATAATCAAGATATCATTAAGGACAGATAATGGTGTTTCATAATCATCATTTGACAAAAGATATATTATTGAGCAATTTCCTTTATCAATTGATTCGTGTCAAGTAATTTTAAAAAATTATTTAGGGTTAGCACAGATCGCTTCTTGAGTTGTTCTGTAAATTTTGAATTTGCTTCAAAAAATTTGGATTAAGAATTTTGAATTTTCAAAAACAGCATTGTGTTCAAGGAATCCTGGAGATGGCTGCTCAAGGCCATTATTTTCTGAAACTCATTATTACCAGTAATGAAACTTGTATATATATTTCTGATATAAAAACAGCTCAACAATCAGGTGAATGGAGCTTGAAAGATTGATCAAGACCAAAAAGATCACATAAAAATCATTCAAAAATAAAAATGTTTATTTTTTCTGTTAATATTAAAGTGTTGTGTATAATGAATTCTTAACAACTGCTCAAACCTTTATAAAAAGTCAATAAAGATTATTATCTAGTTGAAACGAAGCAATTCATCAAAGAGACTTGAAATGTGTTGAGAAATGAATTTTATTTTATGAGTTTTGCAGAATGAAAATACCTCTCATAGTTCAATTATTAATTTTTATTTTTAACCAAACATTTAACAAATATAGCACTACAAGATCCGTATTCATCAGATATTGCATAGCATTTCTTTTCCTGATTTCCTCTGTCTAAATTGCCTTTTAGTAATTATTGTTTTGATTCCATTAATTCGATAAAAGAAAACTCGCTTCGAAGTCTGAAGTGGTTTCGCGAAAAAAGACTTTAAGGCATGTTTTGAGACTGATAAAAACATTAGCAGAAGAGCATTGCAGAGAAATTGGATTATTTTGAAGGAGATGTGACCAATATATTGATGCCTTTGTTTTATGTCTCCATTCTAAGTAAATCCTCATCACAGTAATATTCCAAACTTGATTTCTGACTTTAATTAACCATCTATTGCATACAATGGAGACTCTAATGAAAATAATTTGACTTGAGCATTATGATATTATTTCCATTTCCTATTCTAATATTTATACAACCAATATCTTCATATTTCAAGAAAATAACAAAAATTTGAATTATTATTGTGGTATTTTGATAGCTTTCATATGATTTGACAAAAATACATATTCTACAATTTTGCTTATTTGTTTCTTTATGCAAATATTTGTATTATGTTGTTTTTCATTTTGCGATATTCAAAGCATTATTTTTGACATGGATACGGCAACTTTTCTTTTCTAAGAAATATTGTACAAAAACGCTAATGAAAGTTCTCTTTTAAGCAAAAGGATGTAAGAATTAACAATTTAAAGCTTTAGCACACGAATTATACGAAATAATGCCTTTTAATTCATGAAAAATGAGTAGCAAATAATTCAATTAATCATATAACTACGAAAATAAAATATCCTAGGTTATTTTAATTTATCGGATGCCAATGTTGGGTTTCTAAATTCAAGCATTAACACTTTTACCATTCAGTCGGTAGAATATCAAAGTGGAATATCCTTTAAATTCTAGATACTAATTTTTTCATATATAAATTGTTGATAATTATATTCCTCTTTCAAATTATATCCGTTTATAAAAAGCAGTGCAGAATAGATAGAACTTCCTCTCTAAACTTTACCCAAAGAATGGTTCTCAAACGACATAAATAGTTAATAAATAGTTTGAGTTAATAAATATTCTACTGAAAAAAGCTAAATTTTGTGAAGTTCCCCATTTATATTTCCCCTATCAATCATATTTAGTATAGTATTTTTGATGCGCCAACATATTAAGTAAACAAAAATGTTTCATTCTTCTGCTACTGAAACTGACCGAATTGCAAAGATTTAATTAGTCGATTAAATAAATGATTTTTGACTTTTTGAATATCCGACTTAAGTTAATTCTACCAATCAATGAGCAGAGGGTTCTGATTGGTTGGTTGATTTAAAATAATGAAATTAAACACCTCATAGCCTAGTCCATATAGAAGTTAGAAGAGCAAAACATGTTTTGTTTTAAAATATTTGAGCGTCTAGGATATTTTACAAAATACGATTGAAACTCGGATGATTATAGAAAAATTTGGACGTATTTTTTTTGGCAGTACATTTTCAGCTGAATCAACCAGCATTAAATATATTTTATCTGTGTTATTTAGACATTTATCTAAATGTAAGTTTATACCAATTTCTAATGGTTTAGAATTAACTGCCGAACCAATTTCTTAGGAGAGGCACTTCAGATATGGGGATAAAAAACTTCCGGTGTGGGGATTGGTTCTCGGTGATTGGTGGTTACAGAAATAATATGAGATCGGCTACTCCCTACCAGTGAAGAAATATGCCTTCTTAGGGAAAGGTTGTACCGCAGCCACTGATTGTTGTTCTCGCCTATGCAATTGTGTGCTCCGATCATTCAGATTTTGCAATGTACCTCAGGGAGAAGCGAAATTATTTGTGATTATTTATTGACCATGATTAGCATAAATATGATAATATAAAAACTGCTTTACAGAGTTATAAAATGTAATAAAATAAAAGCAAAGTGTTAAATCATTGGTAAAATTCATGCATGTAATGTTTTTTTTCTCATACAAATCATACAAAAAGAAAGAGTATTATAATCGCCAAAACATTCTAAGTCGATATTTCCACGTTTGAGACCTCCCTCGGCATTTTCGGAGTTATGTCTATCTGGGGGGGGGGGGAACAATGGGACTTAAAAACACTTTCAACTATACGGCTGAAAATTAATATATAATGAGATCAATTTTGAGATATTTTTAAAACGGATTTTGAACGCATTCCATTTCCAAGGAAGTATGTCTGTCCAGATGTCCAAACATAAGCCAAAGCCATTGTTACAAAATGAAGAGAACTAGATGGATAAAATTTGTATCGTATCTAAAGTATACGTTTATATCAAATTAGGAATTAAATCTGTCTACTATCCCACCATCTGTCATTCTGTACTTTCAAAGTCCTGTAAACTCAATAATTTAAAAGATTATAATTTAATATATCATTTTGTAACTACAATTTGGTGCCAAATTTTAATTTCGATCTGCAAAGAGACGCCCAAAATACACTTTCAATTTTCTGTTCAACTATACATTAACCATATACTAGCAATTAACCATAGAAGACTGAACTCTAGATTCAGTAAAAACACTAGATTCGCGCCAAAAATTATTATTTCGTAATTATTTTTCACGAATTAGTACCGACTTTCTTTATTATTGCAACGACGCAGATGGCTCTTATGTATGGAACCCTGAAAATAAAAATCTGAACATTCCTGATGCTCACAGTCTTGCCCAAAATCAGAAATTTTATGCGGGGGGGACACTTTTATTGTAGAATATGCAAGAAAGTTTGTGGGATACTATTCCCGCAAGTTGTTATTCTATTACCAGATAGCAATTATGGTTCAAATAATGCTAAATTATATTTTCGTATAAATGCACTTAAAAGCACACTTAAGAGAAAAAAATTTAACATTTTTAAATTCCTTTAATTGCAGTATATTTGTGCTTAGTTATTCGAAGTTGTATTATAAATTGCTAATTCTATAAAATATTTATTTTGAGATATTATTGCGTCTATAATATACTGCAGAGCAATTTTATCGCTGAATGCTTCCAGAATTTTATTCTTCCAGTTTTAATTAAATGACTTATGCCTAGAATTTCATTCACCCATTAAAAAAATACATAAATTATAACACAATTATTCATTTCCAAAAAGAATTTTTGTAATTTCACTTTTCTATTCAAAAAGATTTTTTTCATAAGCATTATCATAAACGATGATATTCAGAATCATTTAAAGCTACATATTGTTGTAATTTAAAAATATAAATCTGCAAAATTATCCTCTTTACTTACATTTATCTTTATAAATATACCAAAATACTTGAAATGTTGTCTTCAAATTAATTCTAGGAGAAGGAATATCCATTTTTATTCCCAAAATATCTAGAGATCTCTACTAGATTAAATTAAAGAACACTTTAATGAATATATTTAAAAAATCCGAGTATTTCACAAACTATGGAGTAATAGATGTGATTTTTGGTAACTTCTGGAGAACGTGATTACACTTCAAGTATTTAAATACTCCTTCTTAACCGAAATGAAGAATATTTATATCTTAATTGAATAATTCTTTTATAACTTGGTAATCTAGTTTGAGTTTGAAGTGTGCAATTAGCAATATAAAAGGAATCAACTTTTATAAAGATAGGAGCACTGTAACACTGAATAAATGTTTAAAACATAAAAATTTTAAGGATATAAGTTAGCGTTTTAACACTACACACTCTATCAATATTGTGAAATATATGTAATATTCAGTTAAATATAATTTTCCAATATGGATAATAATAAATTTTAAAATATTTAACAGTATTTCGCATTCTCACTTTCTCGTATTTGTGATATAGAGAAAAGATAGTAATCGTCAAATAATCCAAAATAAGATTCTACCGAATCACCACGTTGTCGAAATACCTGAGTTTGAAAAATACACTTTTAGAAAAGGCCAACCATCTGTCTGATACACAGATAACTCAAAAACGCTTGCTTTAAACTTGATGAATGAAATTTGGTGTGCAATATTTGCGCTGAATTTCTAAATTTCTATCATATTTTGAGTAAAATCTGTTCAAGAAAAGTTCATATGTACAATATAAATTAACATGATAACTATAAAACGAAGAGAGCTAGATAGATAAAATTCGGTATCATATTTAACATCTACAGAGTAAACACTTGTCAAATTTTTAACCAAATCCAATTTCGGGTTGATTGTTTATAGGTCTGTACTTTCAGAAACATGTAAACGTGACGTTCAAAAATGTAATAATATCAATAATATATCAAATATGATATGATAATTTGTGATAATAAGTGCAATTTTATGGCAATTTTTTTAAATCGATTAAGAAAAATGCGTCTAAAATGCAAATTCTCCAAGAATAATACGATAAATTCAGTAAAAATGCTAAATTCAAGCCAAAAGTTAATATTTTGCAACTATTGTACCCCTATGGCATTCTATTGCTTGACAAGTTTATTACGGAGTAAGCAAAAAAGTCTTGAAGGGACCTCTCCCTCTCATTTTTTTTCGGGGGGGGGGCAATCAAGTAAACCCAATTCTAATCGCATGCATTATTTTGCCATATGCATAATGGTAAATATATGTCAGTTACCTCTGTTGTGTAAGATAGAGAGATAATGTGTTTTCTTGTTGCCAAACAATAGTGTTTCAACGTCAAAAGTTCAAACGTTATACAAAATCTTTATTCATCATTCTTACATTATAAAACTATAAAAGAATTTGTATCGAAATTCTGTATCAAAGGAAACATTTCCTAAGACTGCAGGATTTTAAATATTTTCATATATCTTCTCTTAAAACTTTACATAAAAATATACACTGCAAACACCTAATTGGTTCAAAAAATTAGTTTTAAAAAATACTTTCACTGTTGTACAGAAAAGTAGATTTTTTAAATATTATTTACTGCTCTGTCTTCAATTTATAAGCAATTATTATTAAAATTAAATATTATTTATTTTTTTCACAAATGGACAATCATATGGCTCTACCGAATGTAATTAAAATTTGATTAACTTAATCAATTACTCGGATTAAATTCTGAATTCATAAAAATAATGCAGATTTTACAAAAGCAGTTAAAATTTCGGATAACATAATATGGAGAACCAAGCATAACAAGAAATGAAAAATCGTTTTAGAAATTCCTGCTTTACAAACATAAAATAAATCAAAAACAAAGGTCGTATATTAACAATATTCAGATATGTAAAAGAAGTATGAATAACAGAGGCATAATTTATGTCATTATATGATAATATCAAACGCATTTATTTATTCCGTTGATAGTCCGACTAATATATGGCCTTGTATGTAGATGTTTATGTTCTTCTGCGTCTTATACAACTCTTTCCTATTTCTTTTCCTAACAAAATTGATCCACTAGCATGTTTGTGATTTAGAACACGACATGGTTGAGAAATATGAGAAGAAGAAAAGGTATGGTTTCCATATGTATAACTACGTACCATAACTATGTTCCTCACCAGCTGTATTCAAAAATATATGCAATGATGTGTGGTTTAAAGAAGAATTGTTCCCTACAATCAACCTGGCTACTTCGAGTGTTGGTTACGACCGAATTGTGGTCTATATCGATATTCATAGCAGAGAGCATATATTGAATTGGAGTTCAGACGTCTATATCGCCATCTGAATTAGCAAAAAAATCTGACAAGCTTCCTATGGTAATATAGCCTGTTTTTAGAGATGTGTCTTATGAGGCAAGTATCTGGTAGATTTAGGATAGTTTCAGGTGGAATATAAATTTATAAAGAAAATATTATAATTCTATTTAATTAGTTATATTTCATTAATGATATACAAATAAATGTATTTTACATAGTAAGAATTAAAATCATAGAAAACATATATATATAGTATTTCTCACTAATGATATCTAATATATACTTAAAAAGGACCTTAATGTTCACAAAAATGTCGACTTGGCAATAAACATCTCAATAAAAATAAATTATAGGCTCCTATGCGTATCAATCTCATTGATAAAATTTTAATGATACGTCATTGTCAATATTATAAATGAAAAACTTATAATCTAAATGAAAACAGCGGCCTTCAGATCATGAAATCGGAATTCCAATAGTGGATAATGGTCCTAACCCTGTATGGTTTCAAAGTAATATATATCAAAAATTTAAATTAAATAATAATTAATAACTGTTTAACAGATTTGATGAAAATATATTAATATACAATAAAGCGAAATATTTTCATAGCATACAATTAAAAATAATTAGAATTGTAAAATATTTTTACAGAAACAAATACTTTTCAAAGAATTATTTTAATAGCAAAATATTCTATTAATGAAACGGAGTTTTTTAAGAGATGGGGAGAAGATAATGATTTACATGTATAAATTTTCCTCAAAGAGAAAATTTAATATTTTCAATTTATTTTAATTCAGAAAATTAATGATGCCGTAAATCCCCATACAACAAAAAATGATCTTCCCAATATCTTTCAGATATATCTCAGAAAATGCGCCTACATACATTTAAACACATTTAAGAATGAAAGCGTTTTCTTTAATTCTTAGCAGACATGAAAGACTCTCTTGAATTCAAGTCTGTCTTAATTTTTTTTAAATATGGCTTTTACCTTCTTCTGAAAATTTTATCATTTCAAATAATCCATGAAAATATATTATTCTTCCCGACTGCTGTTAGATTCCCAACAGTATTTCTAAAAAGTTTCATTTCCTCAAAAAGTATGGTTTTAGCTTACTTCCATCTAATATTTACAAACATAAGTCAATATAATAAAAATATGTTTATGGAAGAACATTAAATTTTGAAAATTGAAAATAACGCATCTCGGAACAAAAGAAAACTACAAATAAATGATAATAGAAACGAATAAATGAAGCTTCCGACTTCCAGCTCCCGGGAGTATTTCAAAATACCTTTTTTTCTAGGGAAAAATGAATAGCTTCAGTTTCTGAAATTGCTACAATGCTGTCCGGTCAAATATTTATCGAAATTTCACTTTTAAAAACAAAATAACGCTGCAGAGTTGTTCAAATTTAAACCTCGCATATTTAATTTTAATACATTTTGCGAAATTTTAAACGTACCACTTTGGTATTTCTGAGAAAACAAACCAGTCTTTTAAGAAAGATTTTAATATTCAAAAATACTTGGCAATGTGTTTTTAGAAAGCTACTAGTTTTTATATTTACATTATTTGTTTACTATTGAATATTTTTCACTGTTTGCTGAATTCAAATTTATATATAAATATTTTTAAGTAAAGTTCTTTTTATTCCTGATGTTGCACAAATATTTTGTTTTATATTTATTAATTTTAGTATTTATAATATATTACCTTGCTTTTCTTATAAAATATTAATCCATTTTCTGAGGATTAAATAGTTTATAAATGTTTATACAATCACAATTTTTCGATGAAAAGACTCGAATTCCATTCCATCTTTTCGTTTTATGATATAGCTAGAATGTTATTTTAAAAAAAACAAATCTAAAAAAAGAAAACACGATTAAAAATTTCCTTTGAATAATTCTTTTTTATATTCATCACATTTTTATGGGCGTATGCGTCTGCTTAAACATATGAATGTAAGTGATTGAATGTGAGTGGTGCGGCAAGGTGGTGCAACTATTTTATATTATATTCCTTAATTGCCAATTTTCTTATTTTTACATTGCCTCAATTTAAATTTAATTTAATTCTTCTGCATCAATAAATCAGTGGGAATGGTCGCCCCCCAAAAATCCTCGTATACTTTCTAATAATGATGTTTTGTTCCTTCCTATAAATTCAAATTGCGACTCCCGGGTAATGCGACGAATGCCTTGTAGGCTACGACAAATAATAATTACCAAATTTAAACCCTTTATGTGAATCTAATATTTTTACTGAATCTATCGTATAATCTTTGGCGATTAATCTTTGGCATGTAGTTAATACACAAGTACCAGGCAATCTAACCTGCATTCAGGGCAATTTTTTCCGACTGATTGGCGCCGAAATTTCACATAGAAATAAAATTGTAGTCACAAGATCACACATCAAATTTCATGCATTTAAGGCATTGCGTTTTTGAGTTATCGTGTACATACATGTGGAAATACAAAATGGCAGACAATAAATCATTTGTCATATTTCGTTTAAATGTGGTTTGGATCTAAATTTTGTATGCTAAATCTGTGTACCAAATTTTATCCATTTAATTTTTTGTAGTATCAAGTTCACCGGTGAGAAGACTGGCAGACGGACAGCTTTTGAATAGATATCTATCAAAATTTGAAAAAAATCTAAACATTTGGTATAAAGACCATATATCAAATTTCAACCAACTTGCTTAAAGTATTTTTTGAGTTATTGTATTCAAGATAGACACTCTGACATAATATGAAAAATGCACTTTTGGATTAAGGAAGGTCTTAAATGTGTAGATTTGTCATTCGAATTTATTTTTTTTACCAAGAAAGTAAAAACGGTTGCAGCTGTACTCTAGATACGGATACCTTAAAGGATTATCTTTATACCGTAGCCTTCATGATACAAAGTGATAAAGTGACCATGGTCATCAACTTCTCTAGAAAATTGTTTCATTGTATTCCACGTTGATTGCGACCACATCTAAAACAAAGAGGTTTGTTTCTGATATTGGAAAAGATATAAGAAATCAAAAATATGTGTATTATATCCTGATTAATTAAATGGAAATATGTGAAAGATAGAAAGTAACATTATTTTAACCTTTTCTCCGCCAAATGTGCTGTGTGAATAGAAGATATTTCTCGCATTAAAAAGATGCATCATACTTGTATAATAAAGTATGTCTTCTGATTAATTACATTCATGACTTATTCAACATATTTTAACTAATATATTTTCAGTTAGATATATAAAATTTTGAAGCTCGATTCTTAAAATTATTTTACTCTTGTGTTATAAGACAAACGCCAAAATAAAAATAATCCTTTATGTAAGAATATCAAATTTATATTATTAAAGAAATATTAGATGGCGGACGGAATTAATTTTTTTTAATACGCTGGTAATCTTTCATTTAAGCTTTATTAATCTTCTACTTCTTTATGCATTTTGTTAGATTTTGTAATCAAACACGCGAGTACTTATTCATTATTAGATAAATATTTTTCTTCCAGTTCTTCCACCTAAATAAATTATTATTTCTTCCAAAACCGAAAATCATTTATTATTTAATATCTTGGCTCTAATTTTTACATCATTAATTGATATTCCTATTTATTTCGCAATATTATTATTCATTTATCATTTTCCATCCTGATGCCTTAATTAAAAAGATTATATTATTTTTATATGTATCTTTTTAATTACTTTTCAATATCAGCAGAGGCATGAAATGTAAGAAATTTTTCGTTGACTAAGGAATTATTTAATTATCATTTTATTTCTCCATTTTATTCATTTCAGCATATTATGGAATATTGTGAATGATGAAAGATTTTTTCTTGCTCATGAACACGTTTCATTTTAATATTTCACTTATTATTGCCTTAGCAAATCTTCATAAATGTAAATTACTGTGTAAAAAGCATTATATTAATTATAAAAAAAATTCTATCTTAATAAGAATTACACCACATCTTAATTGAGGATTTTATTAATATTCTGTTGCACAGGCTAATTAGAATTAATTACGATCACTCCATTATAAGGTAAATGCAGCTTTTATGAGAACACTATAGTATAATACATTACAGATCATGGATGTACGAACAACACATAAAAAAGGCTATTTAGTTAAAAAATAAGTAAAGGCTATAGTAAAGGCTATTTAGTTAAAAATAATAATAATACGCCTTTCCATCTTTTAAATGATATCAGAATTTCGAAAAGCCGGCGACCTGGCCAAAGGGTAGTGCGTACTCCCCGTGATCTGGGCATCCCGGGTTCGAGTACTGGTTCGGGCACGGTTGTTCTCTACCCTGTGTTCTATGTGTGAGGTGTGTGAAAGAACCCCCCTGTAAAAAGGGTGTATGCAAGCGAATGTGCGTGCCATCTTCATATGAGCTAGAAGTCTGTCTTCGGTTTCTCGGGTGCTTTTTCTCTCAGACGTTTCTGCACACTCTGCCTAAATCGCTGATAGTGCGTCAGCGGGCTTGTAAAGTGCCATAAGTAACAACAATTAGAAAATAAAAAGATGATTTAGGAGAACTGGAATGAAAAGCCAATCGGATTAATTACAAGGCACCATTCATCTGGGCTGTACATACGCAAATGTTCTCTCCAGTTGTGATTGAATACGGAAAACATATAAAAGTTTAGAAATGATGAGATAAGGGCCATACCCACCACGCCTCAAAATTCTTCATCACGTTCGTTAAATATCACGTATTTTCGAAAAAGCTCACCACTACATCCTCTAATTGTTTGGTACGAATGTAGCAATGTGTCATAAGAAATCTGAACAGTTGGTATGAAATTGGACATGTGTACGTATTGCCCATTTGTAAAGTTTCATCAATTAAAAGAACTTCATCATCTCCAACTTTCAACAGCCTTTTTCAACCTTCAACTCATCCTGGTGTCATTTCCCCATGTACAAGCTTTTGTATATCATTTTGTCTTGTTTTCATGTTTTTCATTTGGCCTCATAGTGTGTCTTGAATTTTGAATCGCCCCTGTGTATGATAGTTAATTTTAATATTTTCATTCCTATACAATTTTAACAATAATTTAATTTTGATAATAGAATTATTAATCATGCTTAATTGAGAGACTAATCTTCTATTTTTAAAATCGAATATCCATCCCTCATGAATGGTATATAAAAAAGCTGCTGAAATCCTTTATTTTTGAAGCTTATTATATGCCACGAATTTCCCTATGTTTTGAAATTATATCACAGACATCTGATGTTCAAGTAATCTCTGTATGTTTTCTCTACAACAGCTTATCTAAGAATATTTTGATTCTATCTACAGGAACAGAAAAGAAATTGAAACTTATCCTGATATATTTCTAAGAAACACAAATATCTCTTTTCAAATCTTCTTTTTTTATTAGAATTCAAGAAAAAATATCAAAATTTAATGTTTAGCTGTTAAAAGAATCTTTCTTAATTCCAATGTTTTACATGTTAAAAAACTGCCTTTATAAAAACCCGCCTTTTTAAAAACCCATCTTATTTTTTAAATGAAAAACATACCATTATTTTCATTTACAACATAACTTTTGTTAACTTTAAAAAAACTCCAAAAGAAAAAATGGGTAAAACAAAAATTGCAATCTTACGTCCACAGATTTAAAGAGCATTGATTTCAAGTTTTATCATATTTTTAATCTTATTTTTGCATGTATACTACCTTCTGCATTTCAAAAGAGAATACGCGTTTAGAAAAACATAGTAAAAGCAATTTAAATTCCTTTCAGTTTTTCAAGCTCTTTTTTTTCTGAGAAAAGCGTAAAAACTAGTTTAATTTCGGAATCCCATGTTAGCGATGATTTCTTAAAAATGCTTGACAAGTCTAGACACGTTCTGCAATTAAAGTTTAAATTCAAGACAGATACGTAGGAGTTTAAATTTCTGTTTTCAAGGGAACAACTCTTTCATTTGGAATATATTCGAATACAAGAAAAGAAATGAATTCAATAAATTTTAAATATAATGTTATTTTTACTCGTATTCTTTCACGAAGTTTTTATAATGAGGTGTTTTTTTTCCACCTCTATTGCTCAAAAGTTGACAATGATAACTAAAAGAAATTTTCTTGGATTTCTAGTAAAATGAAAGTAATACTAAGAAAAAGTGTATTCCATTTGAAAGGAATAAGTTATTACCTTCAACTAATAGTGTATCTCATTGTAAAAAAAACCCAGCACCAAGACAGATTTTGCGCATGCGTAGTATGCTTTTGAAGGTAATAAGGCTTATACCACCTATATTTATAGCGACGCATTACTATATCCATTCAAAGATAGAAATCTTTAAATCATGTTTTATTTTTACCAATGTATTTACATCACTATTTCCGAACAATATATATTATCAGAAAAAAATTTATTACTGAAAAATGAAAAAGAAGTAAGCACTTAACTAATCAAAAGGAATAATGGTCATTATGAAAGTTCTTTGTGAAAATATTACTTGAATTTAAAGTTTAAATTTCTTTGTTATTTTAAAATTTATTTATGCTATAATGAATTTGTTTTAAATTCTTAACCTTCTATATAAATGCCTGAAGATCCTTTTTTTTTTCTTACTTTAAAAATAAATAAAAATTATAATAATTTAATAAAACTGTGCAAAATGTTTTTTTTTTCTGAAAATGAAAAACTATAATCTATCACTGATTATTTTCCATAAATATTATTTGAATGAGTTTAAACAGATTAAAAAATTTAAATATATAAGTGTAGGAACCATAACCTTTCAGAACAGTTATTAATAGTAAAGGAGTACTAATGGTTTTCTCCAAATGTTTTTGTGTGCGCACCGGATTTACAAGCGGAATCTGGTCATCAATCCACAGATGTTGTTGTTGTTGATGACATACTGAGGAAAGTAAAGAGAAGGCCTCCTAACCATAACGCTGACTGTTTATTCCTATCTTAGTTTGATTTTAGTTTTATCCTTACTTTAGTCTTAGCTTCTCGAAACTGACTAATGTTCATTGGAAAGTATTTTTTGTAACTTCAGATACATTCAAATTTCTGATTACACTTAGCCAATATTTGTGAATAATGTTCTTGTAAAATCAAATCAAGGATCATATAAAACATGCATATATAAGGGAAAGCACAGACATTTATAGTAAGATTTCGTCACATTTTATATGAAAATATTTATATATGTATCGTAATCGTTTAATAGATATTAGTAAATGAATCACATCAACAATGTCTTTAAATTCTTCATTTCATTTGAAGTACACACTAATACCTATAATATTCTGTATAAAAAGTTCCGCAGAAGTTTATGCCAAACCAAGACATTGAAACTAATCTCAACTGGTAATCTTTAAGATAAATGTATTCTCTTTTGAATGATTGGTCAAGAAATAAAATCTTGATAAAGGGGGACGGGGAGGGGGTGGAGAAACCAGGTCGAAAACCTTTCCATTATACAATAAATATCTAAAGTCTCTCACATGATGTGTGTAGAAGTACAGAATGTAACATTTTGTTTTCATTGGGACACTTCCAGTTTTTATTTACAAACATTCTTATAGCTTCCAAAATATAATTTCTATATTAGTTGTTGGAATCATGCAGTCATAATGACTGCAAGAAAAGTTTCTAATTTCTTCGAAGGAGCAATTCAAGTTTAAGAGTCGTTTCCACCAAAGAACCAGGATATAAGAAGGCCTATGTCTGCTAAATTCATCGAAATGTCCACAAACATGACTCAAATCTCATCTTCATCTTTTAACCACGTGTGATAATTAAGTGTTCCGATTCAAATTAGTTTTCTAGCTGCTTCAAACTGAAGAGTAAACTTAACAGATATTAAGTTCGATGACCGATTTGATTGAAATGTTTATACACTTCTTCAATTACTGCGAAAATAATATGCGCCAAATTCTATCTATCTTGCTGGTTGATTCTTTGAGGTATCCTTTTTCTTTGTGCAGATACAGACATTTTCTATAGAAGTATTTTGTAAAACAAAATGCAATGAAAATCTATGGTTTTGTTGAAAAGGCGGATTATTTTAATTCGTAACGTTTTTAGTTTTTCTCTTAAGTGTTTTTGATTATGTATGTTTTTACGTTAAAATTTTAATGGAGAGTCAAATGAGCAGATAAGTACACTTTCCAATAATATATTTTGGATACGAAACAATCTTGCAAAATCTTAAACTCAGGAATTCAACAAGCTGTTATAAAAAATTTTGATGTTTACAATATTTTCCCTTTTCATACACATAATGCAAAAAAAACAATAAAAAAGAAAGTTTTTGAAGAGCATACACACACATGTTCACATCTAAAGAGGAAAAAAATTTAAATGCAAATCCCATACCATGTTTGTCAAAAGAAAGGAACAAAAATCTTCTGATATTATATTGCTAAAGTAAGGGGAAAAGTAAGGTTGGTATAATTTATTTTCACTTACGGTTATCAGAGCAAGAGATAAAAGTTTCAGAGCTTTTAGATAAAGTGTTTTTCTCTTATAAACTATCCAAACTAACAAATAGACACAGTTATGTTATAAGGAACCAACTCCGAAACAACACTGAAATACAGCTTTTTTTCGTAGAATGTTGATGAAAACATTATAAATTTGAGGTTTCGTAAATTCATTATTTCATTGAAATAATCCGTTTTCAACAAATTGCAGTTGGTTGGAGTTTTAAAGACAGATAATCGCGCTCGATAATAAATCTATAATTTATAAAATGATGGTGTATCTGTAATTGCATTTCATAAAATAATATCTTAATTATGCTGTAGTGGGAATCTTTATTTAAATATTGTGCCTTTTGTTACAACTCTCCTGAAAAAACTTCTGAAAGACAATACGAGACGTTTGCAATAGATTTGAATAATTGATAAAAATCTGCTTTCAGGTTAAAAATCTCTGTTTAATTTGTCGATGAGTCATACATCTCAATGGATTTAAAAGGGTTGAAGGAATGGAATTTTTATGTTACCATGACTCTCTAACGATTAAAGATTAAATTATCATTCAAATTAAGTAATCGTCATAACGAATAACTTTTTGCACTAAAAGATTTTCATCAATTAAATTAGATTAGAATGAAATTGTTGAAAAATAACTTTCATCCTTTTTTCAACTGCTTTTTAATCTATGTTTCTGATATATCATTGGAAAACTCTCATCAATTACATTTTCTCTTATTATTATTTCTTCCTTTTAAATCCAACTATTATAAGTAAAAAAAGGAACTTCGACAGAAGAGGGGTCCTAGTATTGAACAAGAGAATCTTTTTTTTTTCCTATCTGCTCCTTTACAAGAATTTCGTTATTTTAACAAACTGAGATAGGCAGAAATTTTATATTATCACCTCCTAATAGAAATAGACATGTAATATAAATCCAATTATCACATCAACGAAATAAGTTCTATCATTTTAATATACAATATAATAAGAAAAAGGTATCAAATTTGTTTGAATTCAAAGAGAATTACTTCCACACATTTTGAAATAAGTGCACAGAATGAGCAGAAAGACTTTTCTAGATTATAAAATTAATCAACAAATAACCATTTACTAGAATATTACAAAAAGATTTAAATTGAAAAATTGAAATATTTTATCGTTTAAAAAATATCACAATTAGTTTATAAACGTAAAAAATGCCGTAAAGGTTTTAATTTTTAACAAAATAGCGACAATAACACAAGAATTGTGGTGAGCCTTATGTCCATACGAAACTAAAATGGTCACATATATTAAAAGGGAAGTAATGAAAATACAAGACCATAAGAAAACTGCAGCTGATTTTTTCTTTATAAGTTGAAAGAATCCTTTTCTTATCAGAATAGGTTCTAGGAAATAAACAAACTCAATTAGCATATATTTGTTATAAATATATGTGAATGAGCTTTATATTTTGAAAGAACTAGGGTAAACAAGTATAAAAAAATTGAATTTTAAGAAAATAATAGTAACAGACACTTTTATTTTTATATTATTTAAGAATTATTTGAAACTATTTCATCCTTAACAAATAGTTTCTGAGAAATAAACATAGTAGTATTTGCACTTTTGTCGGGCGTAGATGCATTTATGATGACCGGAAGTTAGAAAAGACGGTAACCGACAGTAATCAAGTTGCATTATGTGCGTGACGAATGAATACTTCTTTTGTTCGCTTTTATCCCCAGACACTGCGGGAATGCATTTATTTCATTCCACGGAAAAGAGCGGACGACACTAAACATCGTAAAAGCGTTCTTAATTTGATTCTGAATCAGCTGCTGTTCGATATTAAAAGCTGCTCCTTCGCTTTTCCAAGATTCTTTAACATTGTTCTGCAAGAATTTACTATGAAGCAAAGATTTCAGTAATTTTATTATTCTGGAGATAAAAGCATGTTGTTCACCATAATTATTTTATTATGACAAATATGTTGTGTTTGTATGAAAAATAGTTAAATTGAATCCGACAAGAATTGTTTTAAAATAGTTCGCAACACTGTAGCATCATCCTGAATTTTTTGTAAATCCATATAAGGAATATTAAATAAAAAAATGCATTAAAATATTTAAAATTGGAGTAAAGTGTTACGAGAAATTTTTTACGGCCTTCTTTGTTAGACATAGCTATCTATTCAGTTTATTTTATATTTAAGAATTTGTTTTTTACCTAAATTAAATTAAAGTGTAAATTGTGTAATTTCTATATCACTACAGAATTTTCTTAAAGCTATGGTTGTCTGTAAATCTTTCTATATAGTTGAACTCACTTGAATTTCTTTATAAGCAAATAGCTCGGATGCATATTTTCCATTCTTTAAATCAAATGTATCTTAAGTTAAAAATTTTCGAAACTTACTTACTGGTATAAATATTTTTTACTGTTTATGTATTCCAATAAAAATAAATTTAATTAAATTTCTCATGAAAAAAATGTTCTCAAAAGTTATTTAAAGCATTCCAAAAGGGACAAATTCATTTTTTTTTTTTTTTTGCAGAATAAAAGTTTTGGTTAGAATGAAAAAAAAAACGATTTGCCAAAGGAAATGTATTTACTAAATTTTTAGAGAATGTTAAATGCTTCAGGAAAAGTAATGAAGATGTATGAATGTTTTTAGAGAATGAATGAATGAAGTTAAGTTATATCTGTTTATATAATAATCGATCAATTATGCAATGTAAATATTATCATATATCCTTAGATACAGTGGGAACCTCGCTTATCTGTAATCTTACCTCATCATTGCCACCTTCCATGAGTAAGTCTGATGATCATCATAAATGTTTATCAGGACTCGTTGAATGGTCAGAATGGACTGAAATGGTGACACGCTCCCAGTGAGAAGGTATGTTTTGTAAGACGCAACTTATCGGAATAGTTACTCGTGATGGCGGAACTCATGATTATTGATGTGAATAAAATTACTGCGTAGATCAGAAGGTGATATTAACCATTTCAGCAATTTCGTCTGCATATTAGTCCAATACTGGATTTAGTCCGCCTTAACTTTTAAATTCCTAAAAAATCATTTAACATTTATATTTGCAAATTTAATTCAGAATTTGTAACTTCGAATATTTTTCCGTTAGAAATTTACATTAAGATAGCGGCATAGTGGCAGAGCATTGATGTCCAACTCCGAGTCTCCGATTTGAAAACACGATTACACCAAGTCTGTAGAAAACGCTTCGAAAATTCGATACTAATTCTATAATAGAACTGGAATAATTTCAAAAGGAGATCACATCAACATGAAATTATATAATATAAGCAAGTATATGTTAGCTGCAAACTATCAGTTAAGCACTTATTGGAGGTTTTTTTTTTCATTCTTAAGCTTTTATGAATGGTTCTTTCTTCTTTACCACATATTATAATAACTTTATCAGAAGTATCTTAATATTTGTTTACCATACTGAAATATTCTAATTTTTAGTTTTTTTTCTGTGATACAAATCTTATAAATTATTTGCTTTTGCTGTGATTCCATTAAAAATAAATTAAATGCTATTCCAATGAACATACATATCGAATATCGTTTGGAAGTTTCTCAGAAAATAAATAAAGATTCATTTAATTCCCTGCTTACAGAACTTTAAATGTATTCTCAGACGATGGAATGTTTTGTAATCCCGCGCAACATTCTCAAAAAAATCAAAATATTCTAAATTTAAATTTTACAGATTATATTAATTACCATTTTATACGAATTTTAGACGAATCAAGATTTTAGACGAAAGTATTCAAATTGGATCTAGTTATCATTGAATGCATTTCTGGTCCGCTGATGAAAACCATGCTAAGTATATAGTTTTATGCGCAAAACTGAACGAGTTCGATCCGTTGCAAGACAGATTATTTGAAATGTAATGATTAATTTGGTGAAAGAAGGAATCAGAATTTTATTCATATAAGTTTCTCAAAACCAACTATATTTCAAAACACGCGATTTGATATTGGTTTTCTTTTGTGTCCAATATTTGTTTATCTAATATTAGTTCAATGGATAGACATTTTTCAATTAGCATTTGATTGCATAAATTATTTCCTTTCCTTCAATCAAATGCCTAATTATTGGCTCGAAAGTAGCACCTAGAAATTTTAAATTTCTTGTTCTTAATCAGTAGAAGGAGCCCCCCCCCCCCCTCAAAACTTTCTCACATACTCTCTAAGAAATTTGTCATGACAGAGAACGCCTTGCAGGGCATTGGCGTACAGTAGTTAAAAAATATTAACTTTTGGCGTGTATTTAGCATTTTTGCTGAATCTATAGTGTTATTCTTGGTATCGATTAATCCTTGATTCGATCTATCGATTAATCCTTGGTACAAGTTAATAATATTCAAAAATCGAATTTGTGTTTTAGATCACTTTCCTAAACAAATTTAAACAAATATTTGCCACAAAATACACTTGTTTCCACAAATTCCCATACAAAGTTTGATATATTTAATCATTACGTTTTTGAATTATCATGTTCATATGTTTCTAAAAATACAGACCGATAGACAATCAACCATTGTTGGATGGGGTTCAAGATTTGATAGGTGTCTACATTCTAGATGTTAAATTTATATACCGAAACTTTACTAGCTCTCTTCGTTTGGTTGTTATCGTGTTAACTTATATTCGAATAGCCGGACAGGCAGACTTCCTCTGAACAGATTTTACTCAAAAATTTATAGAAATCTGCAAATTTGGTGCAAAAACTGTATACTAAATTTCATCCTTCTAGCTCAAAGCGTTTCTCAGTTATCTATGTCAAAGACAAACAGATGTACATTTTCGAATGATGTGTTTTGCGAATTCAGTGAAGTCTAAAACGTAGAAATTCGCCAAAATACTGAGTTCGAATATTTTTACGATAACTATACTTCTCTATACTACGTGTACTAGAAAGTAAAAACTTGCAAACTAGAACATTTTAATTTTGCTCCAACTTAACACAATTAGAAACAAATATTATATTATTCTCCTTTTGTTTGTTTCCCAATCATAATCTTCATATATAAATGAATTTTACCTTAATTTTCATTTATGTCAGAATATTGCTTCTATTAATTAGTTTTAAAATACTTCTGAGATTAATTTCAAATGGCTTAACCTTATCTTACTGAAAATTCTATCTCGAGCTTTCTCTAAAATGTAACGACAATTTTGTTGTATAAAAAGTTGTAACAGTTAAAGTTATTGAAGACCATTCGTCTTTAAAAAAAATTTAATGCCTCTAATAATTGCATGTAATACTAATTGCTTTTAGTTTATTGAGTAAAATTGAAGAAAAGTAGTACTTCTCCTTCATTTCATATTTATTTTTTACATATTTTGCAAGGTGGTAGTGAAAAGATAATGTAACTTCTGATTATTTTAGTAATATTTTGCAAAAATAATCCAAGCTTGCTGATGCTTGCAATTTCAGGGGACTTCTTAATTTAAATTTTAGAACAGATTTATAAAGCCTTAAAGTAAATAATTGCAGCCAAAATAATAATTTTTATTGTTTTCATGAAATTAATAATGCATACAAAAAAATTTGTTCACTCTTAAACAAAAGAAAATTAAAAATTAATGAAAAACCATTTATATTCATTATAATTTTTTATTTAATATATTTTCGAATCACTCTTAATTATTTGCCAAAAGATATCTATTGAATGTATTTGCAAAATCACAAATTAATCATTTTTAATGGTTTATGACTAAATGAGGTGTTAATTTTTCTTATATCCTTAATGATTCCTTTTAATTATTATTAGAATTTAATAATTAGAGATAATTTATTACTATAGCTTTACAATTATTTAATTTCAAAACATTGTTAAAATCTTTTTTCCATTAAACGATGCTTCAAACAGACAGACCATCGCAAAAAAAAAACTTGAAATATTCTTGAGATTCATTTCAGAGAAAAGAAAGCTTCAAAAGCTAATTATTTCAGACAAAAAATCTTTTCATTGAACTAATTAACTGCTTGAAATAATTACTTTCTTTTCTTTCTTTCTTGTAGTAGACGGTTTCAAGCAAAGACTCTGGAATTCTGGGAAATGCAATTAAATTATAATTATTCTTAAGAATTTCTCCAAATTAAGGATGTCATTATCTCCATTTAAATTTATTATTAAAGTAGTAATCTGCCTTTTATTTTCCTATTCTTCGGCAAAAAGTTGGAAATCCTTTTAGAAAAAAATACAAATTCTAAAATACCAGTTTTGCTTATGCATATTATATAAGAGGCTTGGGTTAAACTTAGGATAATAAGAGGTTATTATCAAATATTTAATAATACGCTTTCGATTATACTCAATTTTATTATTTTTTATTAAAATTTTCTCAAATATTTTTTTGGAAACTTTATATGCTTGGCTTCAAAATGGCTTGGCTTTTTTTTCCACTTCCAATCACAACATTTCACCAATTTTAACTCCAACTGCAACATTTTTTAGGAACATGCTACCAACAAAATTAAATAATAGATAAGTAATATATTTCAAAAACACGAAATGGTATTAACAGTAAACTAAACTTTACACATGTTAAAATAACAAGATAAAAGGTAATTATTAAAAAGGTATGATGTGTCAAACGAGCGCATTATAAGTTTGCAGATGTTAAAATATGGGCAAAATCAAATCTAACAGTAACAGAAATTGCGGCTTTTTTTAAATGCCAATTTATCATTAAAATATATTATTTATTTTATATATAATAATAAATATAAATATTTACCTAAATATATTGTATTAAATATAATTATTTATGAAATAAAAAGAGTAGATCTCCGATGAAAGCAGTTTAACGCGAGTATGATTTAGCAGAATATTCGAATTAAATATTGCTGTTAAAATATTAGCAAATACTTCGAAGCTAGAAGTTCGAATAAGAGACGCGTATGTTTGCTTATAGTATCGATTCTAATAATTATAGGAAAAAATTTATGGGTCGTCAAAGAGAGCAAAGAAATGTCATTTTCAGTGCCGATTATCCAACTAGGCAGATTAGGGAGATGTCTGAGACAGCTAAGTTGAGAGGTGGACACAAGCAAGTCGATTAAAAGACTTTATTTTCCTAGTTGTAAAATAAATAACATGGTAAAAAATACAAGAATTCATAGAATAATAAAATATTAGGATATTACCAACACCTGGTCTTATATAATGTGCCTCATAAGTGCACTACCTAGAGCTGCAAAACACCTAAATCCACCACTGGATGTTCTCAAAAATGTATTCTGCGTACCTGATGTAATTTATTGAATTTTGATATTTTTTTAAATATTAGCCACTTTTCCAGAAAAATTTTCAGAATTGGAACTAAAACATATTTTTGTTGCGTTATCTTTTTCAAATTTTTTGAAATGATTATTCAAACATTTCTATCTAATTTAAAGCACTAACGACCAAAATACTTTTATTCATTGATTTTTCATTAATTTTTTTCTGAGTTCAAAAATATTCCTCGCTTGTCTGCAAACTATTCCTGGTAGTTTCATTTCTGCACTGATTTTGAAAAAAACCAAGAATGCTCAATTATTTAGTCTTTTGCATGCAACTATTTTTAATTGCAAAAAAATTCCTGAAGCATTGTTTGTTTTTATATGCTTTTAAATTATTTATATACTTTAAAGATAATACTTGTCAATCAAATGAATTTTTAAAAAAAAAGCATAACAAAACAACTTCGTTGATAGCTTAAAATTTCTAATAATACTCAAAATTTTCTTTTCCATTCTTACTAAATGTAAATGTTATTATCTAATCAGTAATAATTATCTCTTAACTAATTGAAAGTAACAGCAAGCGATTTAATTCTTCAGAAATTTTAGATTTAATAATAGTAAAGAGTTTAATAATAATTAGCAGTTAACAGACAGGAAGAAAAAAATAAAAGTTAGCAAATTTATTATTATTTTCTGAAAACATTTTTTTTATTTATATTTTTTTCTCGGTAAAAATATAGATTAAACAATTTTATTTATTTCATCATGTTATTTATTTATCTCTTTTATTTTATTTGGACAAATTAATTTTATTTTGGATAAATTTCCTTTCAGCATACATTTTATTTAAAGCATTTTACTCTTTAGAAAGGATTTGAAATTCCTTTTATTTAGTAGTGCTTACTTACTATTTTATTAAAAATTATATCAGTTATAGTTCTATTTATATTTAGCATTTTATATACTTCTTTATATTTTAGTACAAATAATTCTTCCTAAATTTATTCATTCCTAGTTTATATGAAAATTTTAATTTCTACAATAATCGCCAGAGTATCTCGTAATTGAATATTATTTATCAATAACGGGAAAAAATTTTGAAACAACCAGCAAATATTTTTGCATACATAAAAACTTTAGAGTAATAACAATCTATATTTATTTTTATTTTCCATAATACTCGCTATTTTTTTTTCATTTCATTGCAAGAATTTTGAAGTATTGCAAACTCTCCAGAAAATACAGCACAACATACTAAAAGCTCATTGTTAATGAAACTCGCTTATACAGTGATTATATAATAAATAAAAATAATTTTCCGACCTTGTATAAAACATATTTCAATCTATTACCAAATTAATTAACAATAAAAGAAAAGTTTTACAATTCAAAACTCAAAAATCATTTCGTCCTATAAATTGTCCTGATATTTCATGTTTTGATTTATTTGCAAAAAAAAAATAAACTTTTTAAGAGTGTTACATTTTTTTTCTTTGTCAAAAATCATTTATGAATTAATATAGAATGATTTTTTTATAATTATGACAAATTTTTCATTTTCTTTCCAAGAATAGAAAAATATTACAATATTTCCAAAATTTGCAAACGCAACAATATGCAAATATCTATAATAAGCTTGATTTGTTTAAAACCTATTGGTTAATTATTTTTTAATTTTTGCAACGTTTTGATTTAATCGTTAAAAAAAGGTAAACTTTTTAAAAATCTGATATTTTCTTCTATGTTAAAAATCATTAATGAAATATAAAAGGACGATTTTTGTTTTTTAAATTTATAAAATGCAACACAATTCAAATATTTATGACAGAGCTTATGTGTTTGAAATTTGTTTGTTTATCTAATTGATTTTTGCATTGTTTATCTAACATATAAATCTAATCGTTCTACCTCGGATAAAATATCTTCCAAACGATTAGCTAATTACTGCATCAGTCAAAGGAAAATTAGCGACGCAAAATTCAAAAGGCCTACTCACCTTTCGGTGCAAATTCTTCGCCTGTGATTATGTGGATAGAGCATTTTAGTGAGACAATCACGTGTCGGAGCTCTTGCGTTCCTTAAGAGTAGGAGGAAGAGAGGATCTTCCTGTACATTTCCCGCATCCGAGTGAAAACGTAACTCCCTTCACTCCTTTTAGTAGGGGACGGGGCGAAAACGAAGATAGCGACACCTCACGGAAAGCGCAGGAATGACATAATTCTAGAGCAATAATGCTGCAGAAATCAAGAATTTGCTGCTTATAATCCTGCTATTCCCGGTTCTGCCTCCATCCTAAACTGTCCATCTAAATAATCTGAATTCCTTCAGTTTAAAAGAAAATGTGACGATTCTTACTTCTGGTGTAAATCTAAATTTCGTTTAGCAAGTCAAGAAAAATGATTTTTTTTACGTGTTGATAATTTTATGGACACATAATTAATACCAAAATTGCAAATTACATCTCTTTAAGGCGACAAAATTAAAAACATTTTCTTTTAAATTTTAATGCTTAAAATTCTATTTTATTTTTATTTTATGTAAAATAGTACTCGATAACTCTCCCCTAAAAAGTTTTTTTGAAATAATTTAAAACTTTTTTTAATATAAAGTTTTTTTTAATTTTGAGCTTTTTTTAAAAACCCTAAGGCTTTTTTAAATATGCTAAATATGAAGAGTTTTCTCCAATTTTTTTCCAGGTAACTATTAATTTACTACATAAAACTTAGTATGGATTTCCTCATGTCAACAGTATTTAATTTTTTATAATTTTTTTATTGTAGAAAACACACAAAAGAATCTGAAAAAATGCAGACATTCTGACTTTGGATCTTTTAAAAAATTGCTACACACTTTAAAGCGAATTCCATATTAAGTTTTATAAAACATATATTTCTGAACATTAAAAAAATTGACACCTCTACCTCCCTTTTTAAGAAAGCTTAAGCTTTTTCGAAATGTAGCATATAAGCAAAAACACAACATGGAGAAAAAATGCTTTTAAAGTTTTGATTCATCTAAATCCTAATATAAAATCTATTCAATTTGCCTATAACTTTTACAAAATGTGATTCAAATTATTCTACATTGTTTAAAGCTAAAAAATGCAAAAATTTATTGAAGCAAAATATTATATTTGTATATTGAAGATATAAAAAAATTAATGAAAGATCAAAACTTTAAAAATCTTTATCATAACTCCTTTAAAAAATTAATACGCAGATCAAATTTGATTGAATGTATATTTCTGCTGTTCTGCTTGCTATTTCTGCTATTCTGCTTGATCGATTTAATTATTTTATAATTTTGAGCATTTACTCCAAATGACACTGTAAAGAGTTTCATTGGAGTTTTGAGTCGTGCACCGAATACGTCACTCTAATAGCTAGCTCATTTGATGCAAGCCTTTGGTAAATTGGCAATATCTTTACCAAATGAGCTTCTTTGACAGGTGTTTGAATCTGAAAAGTGGGAGTGGCAAGATTGTTTACTCTCCTGTATGCATCCAAAATTCTTCAATAATTTACTAAAAAATAAAACTACAGCTCTAAAATTTTGCAGGCACATTTAGGAAGACTCAATTTATCATATGAGCAATTAAAAAAAAATTTCGAGTTTTTGATGATTTTTCGAGTACCGTGTCGCCTTAATTTGGATATTAATTTTTTTTTCTTTCTTGTATATATAAGTATGATTATCATTAAAAATATATATGTCCACATTTCAAATTTTCAAAGTCCAAAAGACGCATTTTTTGTATTATGTCTGTCTGTGCATCTATCAATCTATATATCTATAGAAACAATAATTCAAAAATGCTTTGAACTCGATAGCTGACATTTGGAGCATGGACTTATGACTTAATTTTTAGATTTATATCAAATTTAGAACGAAATCAATTTACAAGAAGTTTGTCTGACTTTTTGTTCAAGTGAACTCAAAAATTGGTGTAAAAAAATCAGTATACATGTTTACAATATAAAATGTAGATAAATATTAAATTTTGCACTAAATCTTTCGAACAGTTGACCGTCTGTTGGTCTATACTTTCGTATGCACGTAAACGCAATAAATCGTAAATCCAATGAAATTCAGCATGTTATCTTTAACAGTAACAATAGTTTTGTACCAAATTTAAGTGTCAATCAGCTGACACAAAATGTCCAAAGTACATAATAATTTTTGCAAATTTTCATTACAGAGTATAAAATAAAAAAAAATTAATATTTTTTATTTCAACTAATATTTAAGTCATCTTCATAATCCAAATCAGTTTCAGTTTCAAATCCAATTGTGTTGAAATTCAGTTTTCGCCTTGTTTGAAAGTTCTCGATTTTGTGGAAATTCATTTTTTAAATTGCTTGAGGAAAAATTGTGAAGAAGGGAATTATATCAGGACATACTGCATCATATTATGAAATTATTAATTATAAATCTCTAGATCGTAAATTCAAAATAATATTTTATAAGATTCGAAGAGATAGAATGCAGAAATATAGAGTGGTAGCAATATGTCAATAGTTCAGTTCTTTTTGCTTGTTTATGTGTAATGAAAAAAGAAAATGTATTTTATCTGTTGAAAATTTCAATCCAGAAATTTTGATTAATCACTACGTTTTAAGTCTCTCTGAATCCGAAAAGATTATACTTGGAAACACGAAAATAAAAATAAACTCGAAAATTCAAAATACAGTTGTAAAATTTAGTATGAGGTCTTTACAGCAGAATCCAAAATACATTTGAAAAATTCAGTATGCGGTCTTTATAGCAGAATTGTCGATTTCTGTCAAAATTAGACAATATTCTACAATGAAAATGCTTTTTATCAATCCATCGAAGTATATGTCAACACTATAAATCAATAATTAAACAAATAAATAAATAACATTCAGTATACGATTTTGCAATGCTGATGTTTAGCAAAATTTGGATCAAATCCATCAAAGGATGGTTAGCACAACGGTTTGTATATTGGAGTGAAGTGATTGTGCTAATTCAAAACCCATCACTTATACAAATTTATTAAGCTTCCTTGTAATCAAAAATGTTAATAATTCCTCAAAATGTGAACTTGGAATGTATTTAAAAATATAAGTACAAAGAAAGCAGAATTCGGCATCGAAGTCTTATTTGCACTAAAGAATTTATGTGATATCTCATTGAATTATTCAATAAAAAATTCTCTGATTCATTATAAAATTCAGTTTTTAATTTTACTTTCAAAAGAACTTAAATGACGTAAATAATAATATTTTATTTTGTTTAAGAAAATAGATGTTGTTTCGAAAAAATGTGAAGTTTAAATTTTATACAATCCATTGGTCCTAAGGAATCATATTCAGTGAAATATTCTTGACACTCCAATTTTTAAATTTAAAAAATATATATGTTTCTATTCAATAATGTCGATATTTTTGAAATTCTCAGACACTTTTCCCTTGAGCTTATCTTTTTGGAAAATATCATGTTTCATGTTTAATTCGTTTCTTACTTATGCGTGCTAAAAATTACAATTTTATAGGTTTAACTTGCAGGAAGGATTAACTTAATCTTTTAATTTGAGATTTTTTCTTGACACATTGATAAAAATTTCTCATGCACGCATGAAGTGATCATCCAAATTAAATTTTATTTTTATTTTGTTTAAAATAAAGTGTTGTAAAATATACTTTGAATATTTTAAAAGTTGATTTTAAAAATTGAAATTAAATTTATGTATTAAAATCGGTATAACTGAAAATATATATTTTTTTTTGAAGTTTAAGATGATATAAAATTCATTTTTAGTCTGCATTACTTTCGGAAGTCATCGCTGAAAAACGCCAAGATTTCATTTAATTTTTAATTAATTAAAATATCAAAAGAGGGGTTGATTAAAGTAATTATTAATTCTATTAAAATTTATTTCCGAGGTGCATATTCCCATCCTGCAAAGTAGATCTGTGCTACTTTGGCAGCTCTAACTCAAACGGTCTAACCTGTACAAGCAAACATACATTCATCTCTATTACAAATAAAGATTAGTATTCATAGACTGTCAATCAGCACTTAAGAACATGCAATTTTCACACATTTATGTTTTTAATATTGAAATGCTCTTTTATAAATATTGTAAAGCAAAAGATGCTTTTTTTGTTGTTTTAATAAAAATGAGAACATCAATTATACTATAGTAAGAATATGTGTGTTATACCAATAATTTTTAAATCTCACTTTTCTTCGAGGGTTGACAGATTGCTCCAAAACTTTTTTTATAAATAATGAAACCGCTGAAAGCAAAAGTTTCCCATATTACATAAATAATAAATTTCCAAAGAGAATAAATTAATTAAACATTGTAATTAGCAAATCAGATTAGCTATCAAATGTTAATAAACAAAAAGATTTAAAATGCATTCAAATCTATTGTCATCTTACTTTAAAGCCTTTTTTTTATGTTTTGTTATTTGACAAACGGTTTTCATAATTGCAAAATTTTGGGATTTTTTATTTGTTTCTATTAATTGCACAGAGGTAGGTTTGATTGTATCTATATTTTGATTCCATAGAAATATTAATATTAGATACAAAATATTTTTTATGAAGGGAATCATAATTTGTAATTAATAAAAAAATGAGCTATTTAAAAAATTGTCAGACAACTTTTAATAAATGATTCTTTATACTTATTATCATTTTGAGCGAAATTTGAAGAAGATTTCTCCTGTAGTTTGAATTTCTTTGCAATATAAGCCACTTGTGAATTTTCATTTGTATTATTGAAAGCAGATATGAATATGAATAGATACAGACATAAAAATTATTTGAGATTTATTATTTTTATATATTTTTCTTAATGTTTCTTCTTTCTTTTCGTAATTAATCTTTTTATTAATATTATTTTCATCAACAACAAATGGTCGTGCATTGATTTTTTTGTCTTTTATAAAAAGTTGAAAGATCAAGGTGCAATTAGTTAGTTGTGAAAATTTCAAATATAAATGTGGGATATAATCATTATTTTATTTAAAAAAATAATACTGCAATAAAGAATTTTTTAACTGACTTAAAAAAAACCCTCTTAAAATTTGTTTTTTAAAATAATTTCATAGATAAGAAAACAATAAAATATGCCACGGACATAAATATCTAATTATCTAATTCTTAAAACTACTTAGAAAATGCCATTACTTCAATTTTATGTAGACGAAAAACTTAAACTAAACTTTAAAAAAAAACATTGTTTGGCAAAATATCGCGAATAATTTATCGCACAAATCTTTTTATGGCAAGAAAATTCAAAGCAATTTCCATAGATACTGTTCTATAAACATAACAAATACTCGCTTCTTACATAAATTAAGAAGCGTTTATGAAAACTACGATTCATTCTATGGAAATAAATAATTGTTTCTCAATTATCTTTCTGTTAAAAAATTTTGTATTCGAAAAAATAAACCCTAACGAATAACTATCGAAAGTAGCATCATTGTTAAATATTTTTCTCTCTGAATGAGCAAAATTTAATAAGAGGCTCATAAATTACTCCGACTTTTGAGATAAAATATATTTATTACACCTTAAGGGAAACAAATAATCGCATAATTTTCAAACGCCGTTTTATCTCTAAGTAGTGCGGTAGTTAGTGTTGTCACATCTTAGCTGTAAAAATGGTAAGTTTAACAATAATAAAAAAAAACATTATCGCGTAACGCTCAAAGAGAAAAAACATAGTAAGATAATCGTTTTCTCCCATGTGATATTATTTCATTCACTGTATTGCAAACGAAGCATATCTAATTTTTAAAAAAAACCATAATGATTTAAAATACATTTAAATATAGCTACATTTGAAAAATGAAAAATATGGCAGAAAATTGTGTAAAAACTGTTACACTTTATTTCATATTCACCATAAAAATCATTCAACTTTTACAAAATCAAAATGATATTTGTTAGGCAAATCCATTGAAGAGATTTAACCAAAATTTTCTCGTGTAGTTTTATTAAATATATTATCCACCCTCATCCCTTCTAAAATTGTGGACCTTCGGAAAAGCCATGAAAACCACTAGTGCCTAGTTTTTATTTTCAAAGCCCTGCTTTGTGCTTCTCAACACAAATACTGAATGTAAATTTGACATGCTTTTTTTCAACTGATTGAAATCAAACTATAACACAGTTATAAATTTAGACATCATGCAAATATTTTGATATTTCACTTATTTTCATAACTGCGTTTATGAATCATCACGTTCAAATGCATAAAAAAGCACAGACCTATAGAAACCCTTTAACATATTCAGCTCAAAATTTGATCTGAACTTTAAATGTTAAAAATACACATTAAATTTCAATTATTTTAGTCTTTACGTCCTTAAGTTAAAGTGCTTATATGCACTTGAAAGAACAAACCAGCAGACGTTAAACCTCTTGTTGAATTTGTTTTAAATTTGGTACACGGATATATATTTTCATGCTAAATCTGTATACTAAATTTTATTCGATAGTTTGTCCTCCTTTGGAATTATCACATGCACTTATACTCAGACAGCTTTTGAAAGAATTTCATTCGAATTTTGATAAAAATTTGTAAATTTGGTGTGGAGACCACATATCAAATTTCATCTATCTAGCTCAAAGCATTCATTTTTTAGTTATTTTATTCACAGTTTAGCGCAGTTACGAAAATTAGAGTGGGGGGGGGGTGGATGAAAGATGCTCCAGGAAGTCAGAAACGTGAAAATTGAAAGAAATTTCAAGGTCATTTTTTGTACTTTCTTTGTACACTTCGTATACAAGAAAATAAAAAAATATTTTAAGAAAACAGCTTGGAAATACTTCAGATCTTTTCATTTAATCTATATAAATGATTTAATAAATGTATGTACTCAGTTAAATTAATTAAAATAATTAATACATTATTCATTTATTTCAAGACCACCTTGTCATCTGCATTTATACAAACTTTCATGGCCTCGAATGAAAAGTATAAATGCATGTAAGGATAAATTATTCTGGTAATGATAAATGGTATGCCTGGAAAAGATGTTAGAAAATCTCGTTTTCTTTCTTGTTTTTATACTTAGATTTGAATTCTAATAATTAAATTATTGAGTTCCGAATGTCAATATTATTCAGAAGGAATGAAATTTATAGATGGATCCTCAGCTATACAAAAATCTCATTTTATTTCGTTTCATAAAAAAATCCAGGTAAAGTGATACGAATACACATTTTACTTAATAAATTATGCCCATTTAACTTTTATACTAACTCTATAGTAAACTTATTACTAAACAACTTATTGAACAATATTTCTCATATCTGATATTTCATTATAATTGAAAAAATAGTTCGCTTATAAATCATCCGTTTTGAAGTAATTTTTGTTTTGTAAAAAAGTTATTATAACTAAGAAATATAAATAACCATTTTATTTAGGCCTAACAAAAAAATCCATTTAACTTTTATACTGTTCTTACAGTAATTTACCGCCATGATATTCGGAAAAGAATAAACATGCTTTGTAAACGATGTTCGCATTTGCGATAGTTTTGGAAAGAACCTAATAAAAAATACAAAACAAAACTTTGAATTATCCCATTAACAAAAAAAGAACAAAACCATTTCGAGTAATTTTTGTTGATTTAGGTTAATTGCATCTGCCAAAGAAACTCCATCCATTGGAATTTATATTTCATGAAAATTAGAGAAAAGACTCGGCGATGAGTATCGTCTAATATATGGTTATTTAACAAAGATGATTATTCTTTTCTGCATCGCGTGTGTGGTTGCTAGTAAAACTTTAGAACTAAGTATATTTATGATTTATTAGCGTTCTTCTAGAAAAATATTGCTGGATAACTTTAGATGGAAAGAACAGCGAATGTCTTTAAACCTATAGCTTGTAATTTATGCAATATAACTAAAAATTTCTAGAATATTACTTTGTGTCTTGTTAGGAATATTACGCCATGCGATTCAAAAACTGTGTTTCCTTTTAAAAATATGTTCATGTGAATATCGATTTTATTGTATAAAAAAGACAAAAGAAATTATCTCTCATCGACTTTTCATACACCTACTTAATATGATGAATTTTGTGTTTAATTTCGCCGTAGAGTGAAGAAAATATAGTAATTGGGATTTTTCTATTTTGAGTTCACTAACTGGGTTCAAAATTTGATAATGATTTACCATTTTAAAGTTGAAATCACTCTCAAAAATTCATCTAGCTTATTGGCATTTAAAGTTATTTCTTTCATTAATTTGTTAATAATATGCCATTTTAATGTTGAAAGAACATTCAAAAGTTCATACCTCAAGCTTACTGACATTTTAGAATTATTTCTTTCCTTAATTTGATAATGATATAACATTTTAATGCTGAAATGACACTAAAAAATTAATGCATCTAGCTTATTGGCATTTTAAAGTTATTTCTTTCATTAATTTGATAATGATATTATGATTTCATTAATTTGATACCATTTTAATGTTCGCATAACACTAAAAAATTCATAAATCTAAATTACTAGCATTTTGAAATTATTTCTTTCGTTAATTTGATAACGATATACTAAATGAATAATGTTGAAATCACTCGAAAATTCATGCATCTAGCTTATTGGCATTTTGGAATTATTCTTTTCATTAATTTTATTGTGATATACTGTTTTAATGTTGAAATAACACTCAAATATTCATGAATCTACCTTACTGGCATTTTGGAATTATTTCTTTCATTGATTTAATAATGATATACTAAGTGAATAATGTTGAAATCACTCTCGAAAATTCATGCATCTAACTTATTAGCATTTTGGAATTAATCCTTTCATTAATTTGATTATGATATAATGTTTTAATCCTAAAATAACACTATAATTTTCATACAACTAACTTACAGTATTTTGAAATTATTTCTTTTATATGCATTCAAATGGACGAACTGCCATATAAATAATACAAAAATGGACTTGTTCCCTAATTCTGGTATGAAAAGCTCTTGTAAAATTTTATTCCTTTAACTAATTCCGGTTTAAAGTTATCATTTTCACTCGCACACAGTCAGATGAGCAGATAGGCTTCCTATACATGAATTTCCAGTATTGGATTGATCTATACTTTCGATCATAATGAGACATATACTACCTAATGCCATATCCTAAATATATATAGAAGAGCAAGTTTGAAGTATTTTGAATTATCTCACGAACAAATAACATTAAAAATGTGACTATCGATTTCGAAATTCTTCTATAAGATGAAGATTCCTGATAATTTCGGGCTGAAACTTTTCAAGGCTGTAAAACCACAGGTCTTTAATTAGATGATAATAAAAATCTTTCATATGTGAATAACTGTGAAAATTTATCATCCTATTCCAAATGTCCTTCTGTTGGTGTAATAGGGAATATAAGAGTTTACTGAATTTTCGTTTACTGAAATTTTCAAGGTTGAAATCTTTAAACTGCGTACAAAATCATTTCTTGTATTGTTTCAGAAAGGTTGGTAACCTAAATTTGATATTATTCTTGATTTTCTATATAAATTTTTCCGAACGGCCGATGCTCACCAATAGTTAAGAAAAAGCTAGTTCATAAAAAATGTTCCTATGGGTTTGAAAATATCGTTTCCTTTTCATGTTTAATCATAAAGATGGACTCAACCTTCAGTCAGAGTAAGTTTAACAAATTGGGCAACGCAACGAATGCTGAATGGCAATCTTCAAGGAAAGTTTAGTTCAGTGGAAATTTCACGAAGTAATTGCAAAATATCGTTTTGAGTAAGTGTATCCTGTTACAACAAATGCAAGTCTAAAGACAAATAATAATAATAATTTTGTAACGAACACTGATCGTCAGTTTGCTAAAAAAAAATGTCTGCGAAAAAAAATTGTAATTGTTATGGAACATTGGTTGAGTCAGCATGCCTTATTCAAGAAACTGAGAGTTTAGAATTGGCTAATTGAACACAATTTGCAAAGAACTATTTCGGTAATTGCTAAAAAACAACCATTTTATGAGAAACTGCATGAAGTGTTTGTAACTTTAACTTTAACCACCTACTCCTACGCCCCCCCAAAAAAAATTCTGAAGGACAGCCGAGACAGCTGCCCGGTCAATACTGGCTGGAACTATGTTTGAATCGTACGAGTCATCACCGGCCACGGTTCAACCCTTTCCATGGAAAGTATTTCTAATCATCGATAAGAGGTAACCAACCATTTTTATACCCACCAGGGTGGCGAGAACCAAACCGGAAGCTTCTCATCCTCATTTCTGTGGTGACCCGCGGTAAGAGATGAAATGTTTTTAAAATATAATTTGAATAAATATATCCCATTTATATAAATGGAGGCTTCGAACCAGAACTAGTTGGACTATCGAAAGCAACAATCATTTAACGGGTTTTCATTTAGTTATTGCAAAGTGCAACTAAATGCGAAAAATTTGCTAAGTATAATTGAAGTAACTCTTTTCATTGCACCAAGGATTGCTTACAATGTACAATTTCAATTTGAAAAAATATAGATTTATTTTTTTTAATTGTTCACCCAAAACAATTCTATCCCAACATGCTGGATTTTCAAAAAGCATTCATTTACCAAAAATAACCATGAAAAAATATCCACAAATTTCTTTTTCATTAACTCTCAATTTCACAAGAAGGTGGGCAATTCGAGCAGAATTGTTAAAGATTCTGCAAATGCACCGAGTTTTTATAACCTGAATTGATTCCACTCAATTAATCTTTTTTTATCATCTCACAAAACCTTTTGTCCTCATTAATGAATTATCCTAATTATCATTCTAAAGAGAAAATAATTAATTGCAGATTAGAAAGTGTCGTGCACAATCAAGGCTTCCGCGATTTTGTTAATTGAAATTGTTTTTACCGATACATTTTCAATTAACAAAGTGCAGTTTTCCCAATTAACTGCAGGTATTTCAATTACGCGGCAAAGCATGCGGTCAAACTACACTTGAAATGAAATAACACTTTGCATATTTGCTATCTCCAGATTCATTGCATGCACTTGTATTCTGTTTCATTCCATCAGTGCATTAACAACCAATAATCCAGTCATAAATATCCAACTGGCACATTCAATTTGTGTTATTAGTCGTTTTTTATAAAGCACTTTTTTTTTTTACTTAAGTTGTATGTAAAAGTAAAATTATGTAATTGACTTTTCTTTTCTTTTTTTGATGGGCAAAATTTTGTACTCTTGCATGTTATCACGAGTAGAAGTTATTTCATTACTTTTAGGACTTAATTATTAAATCATATATATATAATTATTAATCGATTATTATCATTGGCGCCATCTGTTGATGGTTTTGCGAAAAAAATGAGATCAAGATTTCAAAGTATTTATAATAATGGATTATAAATTAAAACATGGAATTACTTTTACTAAAAATTCTGCTTTTTAAAACACAAATCAAAAGGCTTGTTAAAATTTGATTTTATTAAATCATTGAACAAAATTTTGAGTCCAATTTGTTCACCGGAATGTTTTTTGCATTTAATTTCAATTTGATTCTATTATGCAAATTTTTATAGTTTTGATTTCATCAACATAGAATCTTTGAATTTTAAATCGTAATAGATTTTTGTGCTAAGTTACATTAGAAGCTGTAGCGAATTGGTATGAACGAGGAGAGAATTTGGGACCTTGTGGTTCGCAGCAGAGGAACATGACCACAATACAAAAGCAATTGCTCTTGTAGCGTAGCTGTTAGCTGGCTGATAAGCTTTCACTACAAAGCTTTGTACGCAACTCTGTTTAATTCCAAAATTACAACATGCGGCGCATTTTGTTTCCATTATATAAACACACCTATGTCAGTCGATTTGAAAAAAAGCCGTAAAATATGAAGGAATAAAAAGTCAATCATTCAGCGTATCAGATATACTATATATTTTCTTATTTTATGTATAGATTTTACTCAAAATATATATGAACTAACTTGAGAAAGCTAATTATGATTTTGTCAAATAGCACTAAAAAAAACATTCTTTCTTTAGATTCCAACAATAAAAGAAAATATTCTTTTAAATATTTGTCAGTTACTTGAAAACATTTAAATTTCATTGAAATAATAAAAAATATTGCAAGTAAGCAAATTATATATAAAAACACTTTTAAAGAATTAAAGTATTAAATATTTTTAAATAGAGTTTTTTTACTTTTATTCGTTTGTATATTCTTTACAAAAATATTACTTAACAAAATATATTTTTTACAAAAATATTACTTTTTTATTATCTTTACAGAACTCAATCATCAACTTATTTGTCAATTCATTTCATTTAAGTTTTACTTCCATATCAATAGATTCCCTTAGTAAGGAATTTCAAAATGAATATTTATCGTATTATAGAAATTTCTTTTATCCGATGTCTCTGGCAGCCATGTCGTTATTAAAAACATTTAACTAATATTTTCATATTCTAATAAATTTTACATATAATTGCGCCAAAGATAGCCTTGGAGCATTAGCATTTGCACAAATCTAAGGTTTGTTAACTGTCATTATTGGGAGATGAGGATTTACAACTTAAGATTTATGTAGAAATAAATATACAGTTTCATTACTAAACATTTCATTAAAACCTTAAGAAAGTATCATGCATTTTCAATTAAAAAAATGACACGATAAATGTGAAGGGAAAAGTTTTGCTTTGTTGAATAGGGGGAAATGAAAATAGGGAAAAACCATATTATTTGCAAATAGCAGTATAAAATGATTATTTCTGATAAAAATTGTGTTAAAATATTAATATATTGTGGTGCGCATAATTTTATAATTTCAAATGAATAATTTTGGAAAAACCTGTCTAAATAAACGAAGTCATAAATACAAATTTAGTTTCTATTAAATGCTTCCGATTATCCTAGATGATTACGGTTATAGCCAGCCATCCACTTAAGCATCCACTTTTAATAGCATTATAATTTTATGGTATTCAGCCTCATTAAGAAAGTACATGTACTCAATTAACACAGTGTAAGACTAGTAATAAAATAAGATGCCTTTAATGCATTTTAAAATTTGGTGCTTAAAGATACTTTGTTTCGAAAATCCTGAACATTAAGTCATGCAGAAGAAATTTTATTGAAACTAAATACTACCAGTACTCTTTCTGAAACGGTTTATTTCCAAAGACAGCTAGCTACATAATAGAAACTAAAAAGAAGATGAAATAAAAAAATTCACCTTTTGTACATCAATAAAAGTGTGCTTATAAGAACTGTTTTTAAATCCAGTTGAAATGAATAAACTCTGCCAGGGATCGTCTATTATTGAATCGATTCAGCTCGCACACGATTTACTTGAAATTCAAGTATTTGGTTACGTTTCACCGGCAGGGCATCAATAAGCGATAATTCAACCATAAATATCCGACCCATGTATTTACTGCTTCACTTCCTTCCGAAGCGATTGCTGCGTTGCTTTCGACCTTTTGAATCTAAATGCATCTAATAAAAAAGGGACATTTTCAAAGAATTCTAGAAAGAAACATTGATATTTTGCAAAGAAATCGAAGATCGGGGGATTAATGTTGTCTTTATGCAACTTTTTATGAGTCTGGGATGCTTCAGAATGGAAAAAGATTTTGGAAATGGAGCGAAAAGATTTTAGTGTTGATACAGTTTTACGAACCGATAATTTACGAATCTAAATGCCTTTGCGAATAAGATGGTTATCCAGAACACAATAATCTTAATTGCGATGGAGACTCTACTTTAACTCGTTGGTATACTTGTTCTCAATAAAAGGAAACATAAGAAAGGTATCAACAATTTATTTGAGCAAGAAGAAAATGAATATGGCTTCAAACGAGTATAATAAACGATAAATACGATATTTGTACAAATGATATTCTTTATTGTAGTTGCAATGAAGAGTACTCATAGATGAAGGAAGAGAACCTGATTCAAATAAAACTAACTGAGGTATCAATAATAATTAAAGGAAATAATCATCAGGAACAATAACAATAAAAATATAAAACACAGTAAAAGTGTATTCGAACAGGTGGACATAAATGAAATATTTACAAATCTGAGACGAGTGTAAGCATCCTAAATATTTTTTAATTAAATCTAAGGTGTGAAGCATAAACAAAGAACAATTTATAGCACAAGATGAAACTGTAGAGATGGCTCGTCATCCCAGAAATTATAAATGATGTAAAAAATATTTGTCAAAGAATCGTAAGTTTTTTTTTTCAAAAAATGCTAATCAACTTTAGCTTTCAAATTCCAAATCCAGATATCAAATTGTTGTTGTCAAATATCTCTATAATTATTGTATTTCTTAAATTATTTTTGGAATTGACATGCTTTGTTTATTTGTTTTTTCAGATACTTGATGTAAATACTAGACCTCTTCACAATTCCGTACATTATTTCCTCACTAAAACATGGGAGTTAAAATAATGCATTTTTTACATTACTACCACATAATCAATCGTGTTGAGTTTTAAATTAAATGAAAAATTTTCACTAATATTGGGTTTTCCTGCTTGTAAACTATTGAAAAATATTCAAATCTGGCACTGAATGACCTGAATCTTTATATTTATATTCATATAGAGTATCATACGAAATCGTATGAAATAAGATATTATCATTATCAGAATTAAAAATAACGTTTCAAATACTTTTTAAAAGTCGATGATTTCGTTGAATGTAATTTTTTCACTTTCGCTTTACATTTTTTAACAGTTTTTTAATTCTACAATTTTGTTCTAGATCATTATGAATTAATTACATTTTTTTACTTGCTATGAAAACTAACAAGATATCTGTTTCATTGCATACAAACATAATCAAAGGACGGAGGAAATGAGTTTTGGGTTTAAAGCTGAACACTAAATAAACAAACTAATCAGATTATAAATTACTATAAACAAAATTCATCACATTTTTAAATGGTAAATATAAGTGAAAACATGAAAAACTAAAAAAAACTAGATACCATTCTAAATCGAGGTTATAAAATACTCTGATGATGTGTGAAGCTTTTAATTTAACAAAATCACAAAATCCTTTTTTTTTTACTGAAAAAAATGCAACATTTTCATCGAAGAACATAAGAGAACAGGATAAATTCGGGAAATCTAATCATAAGAAACAGACTATAAAAATCAAATTCGTCATTACGTTGAACTAATTAAATATTTTTGAGTTTCTCTCTCTTCTAATCAAATAAGACCACTAAATCTTCCGAAACCATAATTTCATTTCCACTCCAATCACCTTCATTAGTGTGCAAAAGGCATCATTATCCTTGCTCCAATGATTCTATGCGCTGTCGGGACACTTGCATTTTTCATGTAATTGTTAAAATAAACCAATCATGAGCAACTACAAAAATGTTTGTCTCCTGAAATCGGATAATTCAAATAGTTGAGATACATAAATTTCTGCAAGTGGTAATTGAGTAACTGTAACAGTAAATTATGTTAGAAACTGAATTTAGCGATTTAAATATTGGCAAAAAACGTGTGACAGGGCAATCTTCGATTTTCTGAAACGCTGTATCATCTGTATAATACACAGTTACAAGTTATAAATATAAAGCAGATAAATCCATTTATTTAGTTCAACAATTATATTCTCGATTCTAGCGTTTTACTGTGGAATTATTCAAATATGTTGTGTTTCATAGTGGAATGTTTAATGAAGTAGGTCAACCATGGACCATAATGCATCGGACTCCTGATCATGGACAGTGTTTCACTATTTCAAAACGTAGATCTAAAGAGAGAGATGAATCCTGTTAACAAACGTTTGATCTGAAACTCAAAAAATCTATATTACAAACCTTATCTAGAATAATATTTAATGTGTATTATGATATTTATCAATATTTAAACCTATATTATATTTGTAATGCAAATTTGTGGAAACTTTTTAATGATTGGTACTAGTAGCTTCAATGCAGATATATATTTCTTTTATCTAATTTCTTGTTTATTTTTATGTTTCTCCCTACTATTTCCAAGAAAGGAAATAGTAGGAAATAGCACTTAACGTTTTATCCTACTATTTCCTTTGTAGGAAATAGCAGTTAATGTTTCTTCCTGTTATTTCGTTTGTTCCCCTTGACTGTTTCACTTACTACTTTAGTTACACTTTATCTTCTATAGCTTAAGACAAAACAGTTCACGTAGCATTTCTTGCGAATAATTTTGAATTTAATATTCGTTATTCTTACTATTTTAAACAAAGTTTATTAAAAGTCTTTCATGAATGCTTCTTGTTTGGGAACAAGGGAGTTTTTTATGCACATCTGATCCCTCTCTCGCCTACTATTAAGTAAAACCCCATATGACATCCTGATATTCAAGCTTAAAATTAGGAAATGTATCAAGCATCATCATATAAACTTAAAACACTCCCATATATACATGCATAATAAATCTGGCCAACAAAAAAGGCAGAATTGCTTGTGGCAATAAATAATAAAATTAAGTAACATTAAAATATGCAAAAAAAATGCAACCATCTATTTTAACCAGTTAGATGGCCACCCCAAAACTTTCTCGCATACTCTGTAATAATCAACCTATAGAATGAATATAGATTTTTTTTTGTGCTGAATTTATACTGTCATCCTTGGCGAGATACTTGGAGATTCATCTCGGAAAGCGGTTAATAGAACCTAAAAATCACATTTGTGTTTTAGACACATTTCTCCCCACAGATTGAAATACTTATTCCCAGTTTTTCACCTAGATCAAGGCGTGTTTGAACTAACTTTGTCACGGACAGGCATTTATTTTTCGAAGAATTATTTCTTGGCCCAATCCAAAGCTACAATGCAATACTATAATTTACTTCTTTTAAAAACGAAATGTATAGGCAAAAATATATTTAATCTCTCTCATCTTTCCCTGTAAAGGAATTCTGCAAAACGATAATTGTTAATTTGATTAAATGCAGTGTATAAATCTACTAATTATATAAAAATATGATACATTCAATACCAAAATTATAAAATTATTACGGCATTTATTGAAAAAAATATGCGTTAAATATTCTATAAAACTTTCTTATTTTCAGCATTTAGCCTGAACAAGATATAAATATACTCATTTTATACGAAATGCTTTATCTCAAGACAGAATAAATCCTGGTTTCATCGTTCTCTATAAAAAATAATACCAAACGGAAATATCTATAGCATATGCTTTAATTTGTCTTTGAGGATTATAGTTCAACCTACCAACGCAAATACTTGCTTTTTTAGGAATTTCAAATATCTAGATTATTTACATAATATTCAATGTGTGAGTTTTTATAATATTTTCCCAAGCATAAAAGAAGAAATCTTATGAAATATTCTATTAGTCGCATTTGGCTACTCAGATTATTCGCCGAAGATATAGGTAACAAGTTCTTCTAGTTAAATCATTTAAATATACCTTCATGTTCATGTCACATATTAAAACCGTGTTATGCATATGCTCTATTAATTTGTATATGAATCTGTTAATTTTTATATACTGTCTTTTTTCCATCCTGATGATCAAAAGGCAAAGATTTGGCTTTTTATATATTAAGTAGATTTTAGTATAAAGAATAATTTTAAAAATCTTTTTAAAATTTTGTTGTCTTTACAATTGAGTTTTTATATGTACATGCTTCTTTCCACAATTTTAAAAATACAATGTGAGATTAAAATACTTATCAGGCCACATAGCAGCAACGTGACAAAAAAGTAAAATGCACAAACAAGCGACTCCTTCTAATTCAGATACTACCCACTTAATGACGAACTTCTACATGGTAAAAAGGGTAAATTCAGCTTGCTTGTGAATTATTTGGAAGCAGTTCGTTATCATTTGTGTGAACAGATATTACATTTAATAATATTTTTTTTTGAGAAAATGACCGAGAATGAATTAGATCGCTATAGATTCGGTTTCCTAAAAATGGATCACAACGTTAAAAATTTTGGTAACTTCTGGAATAGAAGAATATTCCGGAAGGGATTTTAATGAACTTTCTGAACTTCTAAATCTTTATTTAATCGAGATATTAATCTCAGTTTCTTCTTTAAAAGCTATTTTTATTGCGAAATATAATTTCAGAAAAAGATTCCCAAACTTTAGTTACTGTAATCAATGTTGTAACTAGAGCCAACAATCAATGTTGTAATTATCGCCATATGCCAAACAAATTAATTCTTATTAAGTATCTTTGTTAAGAGGTACAGCTAAATCTTCCAAAATCACAGTTTCATTTCTAATCCACTTACATTTATCAGCTACCTAAACAAACATTATTCACGTTCTAGAGATTCTCCTAACCCAAATCTCCAGCACCTCTTATATAACTGAGAAATAATCCAATCACAAATATTTGCAAACTGTCCCCAGAGTACAGATAGCGAGAATATTCTAGGCTTCTAACTTCCTGCAAGTCTTAATGGGCTTCTACATCACCAGATATCACGGTAGTAAGTTAGATTCAACGCATGAACTATTGGGAGAAATTATGAGGTAGTCAGCATCTTGAACTAGTGTTGTTTGAATAGTATAATGCCAAATGTAAATCGTTAATGCAAAACAGATCAATTCATCGGGTTAATCCAGTTGTTAGACACTCGTTTGTCGTATTTGATTGGGTCAATTATTCATTCGTGCGACGTTGAATGTAGATGCGTCTGGTGAAGCGTTGTTCTTGATGAAATGAGTAAATATTTGAGGATAGTTAATTGAAATTATGCATTTAAAATCGATTAATTAAACAGCTTCAATAACCGAACAAGTGATGTTCTGTTATTGGAAATGTATTGAATCGATGGCATTGGAAAGAGACATGAGAGTAAATATCGTGTTGAATAAGAATGAAGTTCTTTCTTTACAACATTTAATACAATTTAATTATTAAATATATCAATGGAAAATATATTTGTATAGAGAGAAATTAAATTGGAATGATGTCTTCTTTAATTCAGAAGGCTGATAATTATATGCTTAATATTTTCTGGAGCAAAAAGGAATGGCATGTAATTTCTTATATAAGTTTATGGCAAATCTAATTTTTCGCTCAATTCTATTTTTTACTTAATCCTCAATTTCACTGGTGATTTCTCTTTTATTAAGTGTAGAATAATTGTATTTAATTTCGGAAAATAAATCATATTTGCTTTAGGAATCATTTAGGTATATGATTTCTTTCCTTACAGAATATCTCTTAAGACACCATTCCCGGTATAGAGGGATAAAATTTATTATAGAAATACTCTGTTTCAGCTATATTATTCTCAATCGAATTACAATATAAAATCCAAAAGTTCCCTCTGATAATCCTGGTTGTGCGATTTTTTTGCGCAACATTATATTAGTTGGAGTACTTCATACAGATATATTTTGGGTAATGTCTCAATATCCAATTTATAAAAAATCCATAGTTTGTCGAACATTAAGTCAACTTGAAACGAAATGCCTCATTGCAAAAATCAGTTGGCACAGCCACCCCAAATATTTCTCAAATACTTCCTAATGTGTTATTTTCCATATCAAGTCAAAAAAATTAAGGAGCTTGTGCAATATTGTGAACACCATTGAAATGTTTATTTTCGTATTCAGCACATTATTCGTGCTTCGCAGTCTAGAGAAAAGCATTTCGGATTATTTTTCTTCAACCGGTTGAAGCTAATATTTGACGCACAGCTACAATTTTAATAGTAAGATATAATTTAATGATAAATTTTATAGATAACATAATAAATTTTATGTATCTAAGATGCTGTTTTTTTATTTATCGTGTTTACATGCATGCGAAAGAGCAGTTGACCGATGGTCAGCCTTTTTAAAGATATGATTCAATTTTTGATGTGAATCTACAGGTTAAGTGTTAAATCTGTATACCAAATTTCATTAATCTAGCTATTTACAATTTCTAGTTATATTTTTCTCTTGGACAGGTAGAAAAAGCAAATTTCCTGTGAATAGATTTCCTTCAAAATTTGATAGCAATCTACAAATTTTGAGCATTCATGTTTCATGCAAAATTTTATTCAAATCAAAACCAAATTTTATTCGTCTAGTTTAACATGTTCTTTGAGCTACCGAGTTGTCATACAAACATGATCCACTAATTGTGTTTTTCGTATTTAGAGAGATCTGAAACTTGGAAATTTCTCAAAATTTCGAAGTCAAATTTTTCGACGATTACAATATTTCATCTTTGCATTCTTCACATAAAAGAGTAAATATTGGCGAATTTATTTAATGTATCTCAAAGTATAATTTGAAACATATTCCGAAATTCGAAATGTTGGTAAAAATTCAGATTATGTTCTTACATGCTCAGTAGCACTAGTTGACAATCTGTATCTAGACAAAATTTTCAAGAAATCATCTCAATTAATATTCGTGAATACAAGCCTTTTGCTTACATTCTATTAACTGTAAACCGTCACAAAGTGCTGAAGAATGCCGTAATTAGAGTAGTGCAGACGTTTTATCAGATGGGTAAAGATTTGGTTTGAAACAAGTTAATGAATGTATCTATATATAGAATCAACACCGTACTTCAAATATTATCGACATTTCACATGCAAAGTCACAAAACCGATGCTTGGGCAAAAATAAATACAAATAGACATATAGAACATGCATATCATTTTGAATGGCAATTTAATAGTTAAAATGACAGGGGTGAGATCCTTGAGCATTTTATTTACATCATACTAAAACTTTCCTTTCGATAGATGACAATGCTGGATGTTCTATTTTCGTTGAACTGAATTGAAGAACAGCTTTTTTTAACAAGATATCAAGCATATGGAATGACCCGCCATGTAAGTAAGAAACTGATCCCATGGAATCTGCGAATTTTTTATAGAGGAGTGAAAAAGAATGCCTCAGAATTTACAAGTCTACTTTATAAATTGTAAGTGGTTTTAGTAGCTATGGGAGATACTCTATTAATAATGCATGCATACTCTATATAGATTCTATTGATAATGCATGCATTTCAGCTAAAACAATTTGTTTAAATGTTGTTTTTAAGTTGTTATATCCTGAAAGATATACTGAAATTTTTGAAATCTTTATAAATATTTGAGACATCCTTTTATCTGTAAAGTAGGATCAAACTAATTTTGAAAGTCAAATGTTCTAGTGCCGAATATTTACTGGACTATATAAAAACATCTATTCAAATTATTCATGGAAAAGAACATGTATTTGTTCAAAACCGTGAGTGAAGCTGTGATGTTTTAAACCAAGCATTTTAGATTACTGTAACATGGAATTGCTTCCATACCAGTCAATGCTTGTTGGAAAAAGTTATTTAAATAAAAACATGGGTATTTTTTTAAAATGCTTAAAATTCATTCTTGAAATGATATACTAATTGTATTCTAATACACATACATTATTAAATACGGTAAAATTTTATTTTAAATATATGTTATGTGTAACTGAAAAAAAAATCCAAATCAAAAAAATAATTTCAAACTTTTATTTCAATTGAAAAAATTACATGATTAAGAAATATTCAGACTTATGGTGTATTATTCTTTTTCGTTCCTCTAATAGCTTGTTCAAGGTTGGCCATTTCACACACACACACACAATATGCACATTTTGTCACATATAATATGCAATTCAAGGTAAATGAATTCTCTATTCAGTAGTCTTTAGATACAAAAGGCGCATTACAGGACATTGTTAAGGATTATTCTGATTAATTAGATATCTTAGATGTACGCTACCTTTGCAAGAATAAATACATTTTGTGTCCTTAATTATCAAATAACATTTGTGGTTTTTCTTAATTATGACAAACTGAAACGAAGAATTTAAATAATTTTTAATAATACTGAATTTTCTAATTAAAGCGATCCTAATGAATTTGCGTAAAGACGGGAATTGAATTTTTGAAGATTGAAAAAAGAATACTTTCTTTTGGGCATCCTACCTTCATTTGCTGTGTATTGAAAATATCCCATTTTTTAACGCATCTTCAACAATAACATATTCGCTGCCGATATTAATTTGTTAGATTGGAGCTTATTACGCTCAAGTCAGGTCAATATTAGGAGAAAAAACTTTAGGTGGGCTCTGGTTAATGAGATACAAATCTGCAGCTGCAACACAACCGTATTTGCTCAGATTATCAATACTTTTCTAAAATATTTGACAATTACTAACGAGCAGCTGTAATTCAGCCAACAGGTATGGAGAAAAAGAGTTATTATAGACGGAAACTGCTAGTCTAAAGCGGAATTTGATCAGCTGCATCAATAACAAAAAAATGAAAATAAAGATCATAAAATAGTAATTGTTCGCAATTTATTATGTCTGACGTTGTGAGGAAATCTACCTTCTTTTTGCAATAGAAAGAATATGTTTAAATACTTCTATAATAAAACTGTAAAAATGTCTATAATTCTTCGCATAAGTGCACGAAACCATCAATTATGGAGTATTGTTAACATAGATCTTTCCCTTCGACAATCTAGTATATTTCTACAATATAGTCCATTTTGTATTTATCATATAGCGATTTATCATATAGCGAAAGAAATCCAATTCATATTTTGGAACGGTTTCCATTTTCTATCAATTGAATTCATCCAAAAGTCTATATTGTTACTAAATATATCAAATAAATCCTGTGAAGGCACGATGAAAAGTTCAAAAAAAGAATAAAGGATAACGACGATTTACGCTACAAGAAAACACAAAACACAGGTAATAATACACTAAGCAGTTCTTCCTGAAACCAACAACACACAAGCAGCAAATCGTTATTAAGTAAACGTATCAGCATGAAACAGAGAAAAAGTACTCGCTGGAGTTTAACGCTCCAAACAGAGAGATTCCTCTAAGCACAACTGCTACTGATTGACTAATCTGAGTGTCTCTGCTCTTTATAAGACCCATGATGAAATTTTGAGTGCTCTAGAACAAGTTCGGAACTCGCATCATAATCGAACTGTCAGCGAAATTCTCGAATATTTTGGATCCTCAATTTTTGTCATCAAATGGGGATGGGTCATGGACCCGACGTTTATTCAGCAACTGTTTGAGTAACTCACGCTTTTATGAAAACAAACTGCGTAAGGAAGCAAAATTAAAAATGTATAACAATATAAATCTCTAACTTTGAAATAAATGTCATTTACTAAAATTCATATTTCGAAATATTTACGTTTTGGAGCTATTTCGTTCACATACAAAAGAACAAACATATCAACAACTAACCAGCCCATTTATAGATCTGTTCAAAATTTGATTCATATGGATAATTCAGGTAATGTATCAAATTTCATACGCTCTGTTTCTTGTCTTTTTAGCGTACGTTCAAAATCTCAAGGACTAATAAAAAGACAAAAAACTTTTCTTTGATGGAATTTCATGAATATCATTCTTTTGGCTAGTTGCCTTTGAACTTGGTTTATACAGAAAAATATTGTTCGGAAAATGGTTTTCTTTTTTTTTCTTTCTCTCTTTCTTTCAATGAGAATAAAAAGAAAATATTCAAAATTTTATAAAAATCGAATTCTTTTATTATTGTTATACTTTCCCATTCTATGCTTTGCATACAATGAAAAAAAATATAAGAAATTTAGAATCAAATCTATCAAGAGGTTGACGTCTGCCGGTTTTAGTGTCCATAAATATGAAAACATGATAATTGAAACATAACGACTTAAATATATGAAAACTGGTATGCGATTTTGTGATTACAGTGCAGATTTGTGTCAAATTTTGGTTCCAATCGGTCAAAAAAATATATATATTTATACACATCCGATTTTATTGCACTTGTGTATTAGCAGCATCCCAGGGATTAATCAACGAAAGAAATTCACCAAATATCGCATTCCTAGGTGTCTGAGAAGCCATTGTTACCAAATTACTGCACTGCTTTTACTAGAGAATATGCGGGAAAGCTGCAGAGAGAATATTCCTGCTAGTTTAATTTGCGGCCATCTTGTATAAATTGTTATACTATTTAAAAGCCTTTTAATACCATAATTTATATAATAAAATTAATTAGAAATTTTCAGGGAAATTATATATTAAAATATTGATGTGATTAATTATTATATTCTTATATCATACATTAATAAGATGGAAGTGATATTAATGATTCATAAGAAATATTATTTATTGAAATCAATAATGGTAGGTTGAATTCTTTTGGGCACAGAGACTAAATAATAATATAAAACTGTACAAAAACCGTAAATTGCACAAAAACTAAACATTTACGTATTCATAAAACAAAGAAGCACTCATACATCTTTTATTAAAAATAAGGTAAATAAAAAAGCTTACAAATGAACTGGATTTATCCCAGCCAAACATCTGAGTTGTTGTATAGCATCCATCAACATGATATGGAAACAGAAACTAAAATTTCGTCCTAAGAGCCATCACCGGTTATCCTACTACTACTCCAGTCTGAAATATTCCATCATTAGAATGTAGGAAACCCGAACCTATAACATTGCTTTAAATAACAAGAAGAAAAATAATCAATAAAAAAAATTTAAATATTCAAGTTCTACCATACAATTTAGAGAATTGTTTTAATAAATAAACTTCGCTTAGTAAAATGTAAATTAAAAATTACATTATTTTTAATTAAAAAATCAAAATCTCAATAAATCAGTTATCCAGGAGCAAGTACCTAATGAAACTAAAACAACGAAAGCCTCTACAAATATCTAACCAACCACGATATCGATTCGACTCATAAGCGATGTACTTTTGTTTCAAGTGCATCCTGTTCCATTTGAATGGTGCATCAACAAGCGATAATTCAGCCGTAAACATCCACTCTGTATTTAATGCACCACTTCATTCGAGGGAACATTATCGTATTTCGAGAAGCGATTCCTTCCTGTGCAGCAGAGTCTCCTATCTAAATGTTGTGGAAGGAAAAAAAAAAGAGAGACATTTTTCAAGTGGAACATCGATGTTGTTCTAAATCGAAGATCAAGAAGATAGGAAGCAATTTTATGAGTCCCGTGTGATTCTGAGTAGGAAATATTTTAAAATAATATAAGAGTGTAAAAAGGATTTTAATAATATAACGACAGGAAGTAATTAGTTACTAGAAAAAAGAATATCTCACAGATATTATCTCGCATTCTTTTTTATGAAATAGCAATAAAATACACTAATCGGCTTTTTCTTTTCCTTTTTTATACGAACATATGAAGAGAAAATATTGTGTTCAATTAGAAATGGCATTATTATTTGTCTGACACGCGAGGCAGGATATTGATATAATTAGAATTATTGGATATATGTACTGTCAGATAACAATTTCGGCAATTTTTTTCCTATTCTTTTAGCAATGAAATTCTTGGAAAAAAATTTTAGAAGTATGCTTTCTGTTGCTATTATTACTTCCACTGGAAGGATGCTAGCAAAGGATGATCTAGCGTTATGAAATATCTGACATGATGAAACGAATTTTTTTCAATCCACTTTTTTCATGAAATTAATGATTTTAATTAATAGCGTTTAAGTGTGCATTCATATCTCTAAGAGTGTCACTCAAGGATAAATCATTCAGAAATCACCAAGCAAAAAACATTAATACAAATGAAAAATTTCCACGTGACACTGACATGAGACACAAATGTGTAAATGAATAACTAATTCTTAAAAGAGAAGTGAACCTCAGACTCCTGCCAGGTACTTTCCGATCCTTTGATTTTACATTAAACAAAAAAAGACTGGGCATAAATTCTTTATTTTTTTTTAACTCCTTGATTAAAAATGTGTTCCTGGTCTTGTTTTTTACTTTCTGATATACGAAGTATAGAGAAAATATAGTAATCATCAAAAAAATTGGACTAAGGATTTTGACGAATCTCCACGTTTTAGACCTCCCTGAGTTCGAAAACACATTTTTGGAAAATACCCATTTATCCCATTACTCAAAAACAATTTGAATTAGAACGGATGAAATTTGGTATACGGTCTTTATGCCAAATGTGTAGATTTCTATCAAATTTTGATCAAAATCTGTTCAGAGGAAGTCTGTTCTATTTGGGTGCTCGAATACAAGTTATCACTATAACTACAAAACGAAAAGAGTTAGATTGATAAATTTAACCTTTATACTATAGACACCTATCAAATTTTGAATTAAATTGAATAAGTGCTTGACAGTCTGTACTTTCAGAAACATGTTAGAGATTATTCAAAAATTGAAGAACTTTAATATACCAAATTTGATGTGTACTTTTATGACAGCATGAGTAGTTTTTTTAGTCAAATTTTTATTTTAATCTGTTGAGGAAATGTGTCTAAAACGCAACTTCGACATTTGGATATTTTTGGCTGCATGCCAGAGTTTAATCGCCAAAACGGTTGCCAAGGGTCACTTGAAAGATTCTGTAAAAATATTTAATTTATGCCAAAGGTTATTTTGTAACTATTGCACGCCGATGCCAAGTAAGGCATTCAAGTGGATAACATCTTTATTAGAGAGTATGTGAGAAAGTTTTGGAAAGAATACTCCCACAGATTTATGTTGTTATATCTGCAATATCTCTGCATCTTTACACACATATAATAACGGAATCAATAAAGATATTACATTATACGTTCTTTAGACCTTTAAAGAGCAAAATACATTTAATTCTATTACCTCAGCCACAGATTTTTTAAATAATGGTATAAAAATTATTCAGCTATTAGAAATGTATATTTATAGCCAAAAAAATATTTATAATGATTGTCATAACTATATTCATCACATTAGTAATAAAGAATTCTTTATGTAATACTTTTTAATCTTTTAATATAAAAGTACAAAGAAAACATTATAATCGCCCAAAAATTCGAACTCAAAATTTTGACGAATCTCCACATTCCTGGTGCCTCTGAGTCCTGAGTGTCTACCTGCAGTCTTTGAGTACTATAACTTAAAAAGGCTTCGAATTAGATAAATAAAATTTGCCGCATGTTCTTGAGACCAAATTTGTAGATTTCTATTTAATTTTGACCTAAATACTTTCAGAAAAAGGCTGTATGTCCAGCTGTTCGAATTTAAATGAATTCGATAACTATTCAACATAAAAAGATGAATGGAAAAAATTTGTCCATACATCTAGTATCTAAAATGTTGATTTTTATCAAATTTTGAACAAATCAATCAAAAGATTTCCCACCTGTCAGTTTATACTTTCGCATGCATGCAAGCGCATTATACTCATAAACACAATGGTTTGAATCAGTGAAATTCAGAATGTGATCTTGTAATTACAGATGTCACACCGTATGAAATTTTGGTCCCAAGTGGTCATAAAAAAAGACTCTCGTTAAATTCAGATGCTATCAGATAAGATTCAAAATTTTTCTTCTGAATCTTCGCACATTAGATTCACCTCTAAGATTTATACTTTGTGGCTGACTACAGTTCGCCATTCGTGACATTACCCAAGGTTTACAGTTTAAAGCAGGAATGTAGAAAACTAGGCTTTTTTGGATGAAGAAAAGTTTCGAAGATACCAATCCAACTGGTTAGATTTTATAATAAATTGTTATATCTCCAAAAAAAATTTCAAGCCCACTTCAAAAAAAAGGAGTTGTTTCTTTTCTTTTGCCGAAAAAGGAGTTGTTTCTTTTCTTTTGTTTCATAAGATTGCCTAATTGTGCTAAATACTTACAGGCAAAATGTATTTATTTTATAAATGCCTTATTTTCAAAGTATTCTCAATTTAATTTGCACCTTTTTCATGAATAATAAAATATTTATGAAAAAATATGTAATGCCATAAAAATATCATGCAATATCATGGCATCTTTTGGAGAAACGTCAACAGGAACTTTAAAATGCCGAAACAAATTTATAAAATATTCATGAATATTTACCTACATTACAGAATAATCATAAATTGTGCACATGAAAATAATTACTTTCGTCTAGACTGTTTCCATATTGAAAAGACAGCAAGTAAACTTTAAATTTTATTAAAAATTACTGTACCAATAGCTTTTCTATTGGTGCAGTAAATATCCATTGTTTTAGAAGAATATTTTTTCGTGTTAAAAAATAATAATAAAGATTATTTAATAATAATAAATATTTGCACGAATTTTGCAACTTTTGAATAAACTGAAATAAAAATTTCAGAAAATAGGATTAAGGTTGCCATTATATTTATAATAAAGAATAATAAATTCAAGACTAAAAAACAAAAATAACGAAATTCAGTTTTTTTTAATACCTTAATAAAAATATGCTTTTATAAATAACTTTTTATAATCGTATTAAAATGTACAAATGAATCTTCCAAAACCATGCTTTTCATCTCCATCTTTTTCCAGTCTCGGATTACCAACTGGCATAGGTAACTGCATAAGATTGCTGAAATAAAGAAGCCCGCAGATAGTTCAATTTATTATTGCCCGCAGATAAATATTAACAAACTAAATGTCTCTAATGAATACAATTTCTATAAATTGTAAAATATTAGGACAATATTTAAAATATTAGGCTATATATATGTTTATTGGAATATTGAAATGGTTAGTTAGTGAATTATAATGCAATTCATTATTTGTTTATAACATATCGAGACATTATTTGTTCATTTTACTACTGATACATATAAGTTATATATAAGTTGCTGAATCTTGTAAAATAATATTTTTTCATGTTATATTTGATAGAAGTTTATCATTTCCTTAATAAATCTTGAATAATGGTCGTAATTAATGTCATAGTAATTATATCTAAATAAGGAAATCATTAATTATTAATAATGGTTAATACTTCTAGAATTCCTACTACGTTATTTTTTCTTGGATAAACATGAAATAATTAGAACATGGCCACTTTCACAGCATTATTTTTTTCAAATGAATAAAAGAAATTTTAACATAATTAAATTAAAAATTTGATGAAATGTTAAATTAAATGAACCAGTTTATTAAAAGAGGGACCTTATAATTTCTATTACCTACGAACACACAATATATAAATCCACCCTTGTTGATATCGGAAAACCATCCTTCATCTATAACCTAACCCGACATCACTCGTTTCAGCCAATCTGTTCTTGCCAGGTTTCCCATAGCCCTTACGTAATGCAGGTGTAAATCTGCTACTAACGTGTCTGCGAGAAGTTCGGCAGTTTCAAATAACCGAGATTATCAGTTTCCACCCGCTAATCTATACTTATAATAAAGCTCAATGTGTGTGTGTGTGTGTGTGTGTGTGTGTGTGTGTGTGTGTGTGTGTGAGTGTGTGTGTGTGTGTGTGTGTGTGTGTGTGTGTTGGCGCTCTACAGGCCAGACCGTTCAACCTACAGCTACCAAATTAGGCACGTGTATACCTTGGAGGCCTGGTATGTGCACCTTGGTGTTATTTTTTCGAATTTTTAATTAGAATTTTATTTATTTAAAAATTAAGCAACATTTTGGCGTGTTTCTGCTATAACTTCCGAAAATATTATCGCACAAAAAAGATTTTTACATCAAGTTAAAGATCAAAAATTTATCTTTTAAATGATACCACTGTTTTAAAATTAAAATTAAATTTCTATTTTTAATGAATTTTTAAATAAATATTTTAACTATATTTTTCAACAATTTTTTTCGTACAAAATAAAAATAAAATTTAAGCTGCACGAGCACGCTTCGCATTCATGGGAAAAAAATTAGCTTTTTTCAAAGTGTTGCCATCACATTGATTAAAGTTCCAATTAAAAATAAATTAAATCTTTTTGGAAATGAAATCTGCAAAAATATAATTTTCCGCACGTGTCTGTAGGAAATGGAACAAACAAGGAATATTATTTTTCCTAAAAAATAAATTCAAGAAAAATTATTTTATGATCTTTTACACTCTCTATATTATTAATCCAAAAAATCAGTTTTATTTTAAGACAAGTTTTGTTTAATATGAACAGGATATCCATTCAAATCAGGGCCACACAGCTAATTTGTAAACCTTTCGTAAGACACAGATCTGCAAAATGGTCTGAATGGAAAATGATTATATTTTATGTAACTTGATTCAATAAATGCTCTAATAAATAACGAATTTTTGATTTTACATAAAGCTTCTGCTGTGGAAATCACGTTTAACAAAATGTTCTTGAAACACTAATATTTTAAATAGAAAGAGTTAATTTCCAATCAACTAAATCAATCTCTTAAACTGATTGATTTATGAAAATTTGAATATCACTATTCAATAAAAAAAGATAATTTTAGATTTTCCATCGATTGTTTCAAAGAAAATGCGGCAATCAGCACTCAGGTTTCTCAAGATTAATTGACCTAAGATTATGAAAATGTTAAGTATTTCTAAATTTTTAACATTCAAAGTTCCATAAATCAGTCTTAGTTGATCGTGGAAAATAGAAACATTCATTCATTTATTTAAAATTTGGTGTGTCCAGAATATTTCTCAGAATATGATACCTTACTGCATTAAATTTAGACTTCATAATTCTTGAAATATATTTATAGGTCGGAACAAAATATTATTATTGATTTCATTTCAATCCTTTTGAAAGCAAAACTAAAAACTGAATTTTATGCAGAATCTGAGAAATTTTTGTTGAATTATTCTTTGAGATATTACATAAATTATGAAAAATATTTTGTAGTTCACATGACTTAAATACCGAGCGATTCTATTTGCAGTACTCATATTCAATAATAATAATAATAAATAAACAAATAACGATAAAAATGATGAATAAAATAAAACGCTTGGTTTCATTAAAAAATATCTTTACATCAATTGCAATTTCAGCATTTCCATTTTAAATTAAAGTTGAAGTTTTACCTGAAATGGCAACAAATTAGGAAAATATATATAGTAAATTGAACGAAACGATCTATACAACAGTATAAGTTTGGTATGACTAAAATTTGAAGATTAAAAATGTTTTGTTTTAGAAGATATTAAGATACAAGTTATTTGAAATATTTAATAGAAAATTGTAGCCAGCGATAATACTGGCGAACCGGCTGATCGCCAAAGGCGGCTCGTAATTAATAAACTGAATCTAGGTAATTTTACTGAAATTGAATTCAGACCGTATACTATTGGAAGGAGTGGTAGAAGACCATCTCTTACTCGAAGCGTTACTTAATCTGTACAATGAAGAAAATAAATCATTAGACAATAATAAATTAATCCATTTCTGAATCCGATTACTAGACATTCGTTTGTAACATATTCATAAGTTGTCCTGTTCGTAGAAAGAGGGGCGTTACAGTGTGCGTGACAGTAGGTCATGCTGCCTGACAGCTGTGAAGGGGAGGCGCAATGATAAACCTTTAAAATATTCGTTAGATCTTTATATTCGAATTTAATAGGCCTTTGCGTGAACAGTATCTAAAAATGCAGTCGAAATCTGTAGAGAAAATGTGTGTGTGTGTGTGTGTGTGTGTGTGTGTGTGTGTGTGTGTGTGTGTGTGTGTGTGTGTGTGTGTGTGTGTGTGTGTGTGTGTGTGTGTGTGTGTGTGTGTGTGTTTTATTATTCTGGTGATTCACATTTCGAAGGAAATAGCTGTCCTCCCAAATAATAAAATTAATCTAAAATCAAGTCATTCTGTTTCTTAAATGAGAGTTATTATAAATATTTCTAGGGTTTAAATAGAAATACGATGTAATACTCACATTATAAATGTTTTGAAATCAATTATGATAACGTTCGTTATTTATATATCTTATATATCTAATTTCGTCTTAATGATTTAGCCAGTACAAATATTAGATTATGTATGATATATTTAAACCCAAAAAGGGGTTTTTGAACTTGAAGTGATTTAAAACCTGGCGATTAATCAAAATCTCAAATTCAATTTTTTTTTACGATTACACTACTTTACTTTTGTTATATTTCATTTGCGGGAAAATAAAGTAATGATTTTTTTTTCATAAAATATATTGTGAAAATGATTAAAACTAAAGTATATTATGTCGATTTTTAATTTATGTTATGTTTAATTTTTTTCATAGAATATATCGTAATTAATGATTCAAATAATTGTTTCAAGCATTTATATAACATTTGGTATAAAATACATTCTCATTTCTGGTGATATTAACACTAATTTCTCTCAACGCGTTTGGACGCAAGAATACTCTAAATAATCAAACAGTGTTTGGGATCATTATTTAAATCAACTATAGCCAAATATTCATCCACATCATTATGCGAAACCCTTTATTTAACACTTCTGTACAATTACGCATTATGTGAGTAATTACACTATTACAAACTGTAAACGAATGTCTAAAAATTGGATTACGACAATGGATTAATCTGCTACACGTTAATGATTTACATCTCCCATTATACAGACCCACGTTAAATTTCGGTTAATAGATGTCCTACTACGTCATTCCGTCCAATAGTTCTTGGACTGAATTCAGCTTGGGCATAGTTTCTGAAATCCAGCTAGTCCATTATCATCTGCAGGGATGTACGCTCCCCGATTATTCAACCTATTTGCTCTCAGGGGACAGAGGCGTTTGCAGATATTCTAGATTAGTTTACGATTACCTGAGGGATGTGAGAGACTTGTGGCTCATAGATAAGTTGAAACGAGAATATCTTGCACGTTGATGAAGTGAGTTTTCCGGTTTCAATAGAAAACGGAAGAGAAATTTTAGAAAATTCAATTACTCATTTGAATAGAACTAAAAAAAGAAAGAAAATGAATAACACTAACGAATATATGATGATATATTAGTTGGGAATTTTCTTCTTGTGGTAGAATTTTCTGAATAAGCTGTTCTCAAATATATTTAAAATCGGAAAGTTTCATTGTTGTTTTAAAAAAAGAAAAGAAATTCAATGTCTCTAGTAGAGAACCGTTTTAAGCTTCAGATCACATTTCTATGTTGTTCTTCTTATAACGCCTTATTTCCCATAGGGAACACTTTAGAAATGCGGATGAAAAGCTTCCAGTATGTTGATTGGTTTTCGTCACCCTGAGAGGTGCAGAACTAGTGGGAATAGGCTATTCCTGTCGATTACGGTACATGCTTCCTACGGAAAGGGTTGTACCGTGGCCGGTGATGGCGCTTAGAACTCAATCACAGTTCCTTTCAGAGTTGCTGTCTCGGCGGTCAGGTCAATCAGATTTAATCCCAATGCCTTAATTAGGTGGGGTGGATTAGCCAGTGTGGTTATAACTCCTTGTACTGTCTCTCGATCTCCCATTCTTTTATAATTAAAAAATGTATTCAAACAAAAGTCGAAAATTTAGCAATACTGAAAATAAAAAAAATTAAATACATATTTATCATTTTATTAAAATCAAGAAAAAATATCCTAGATTTGAAGGCCAATTCATAAGAAATCCCTTTCTATTACCGCGAAGATATCTGGCGAATCTTATCTGCAACCTCAAATAATAAATCAAACGTTACATGAAATATAAAATAGTCATTATCAACCCACTCACAAATTCTTTCTATGGTAAGTACGACCCACCAAAGCCGTCACAATATTATTATGCCCTATGATTATCCGCGACTTCTCATCCAAGTACTTGTGTCCACTTCCCAGAAGGATATTCTACTAATCGAAATCCTAAAATCATGGGCAAGACAGCAGCATAATGATAAAATTAATATAAAATCTGTAAGGTGATAAAATTAAGCTACAGTAAATATCACAATAAAGAAAATTCTCAATTATTCTAAGAAATTAAAATATATATTTAAAATGGGTTAAATTTAATAAATTAGGACATTCATTTCAACTTCTAAAGCTTTTGGTATTCTTATTTTGACCTTCAAATTTACAATAGAAAAATAATTTTCGACATTTTAGGGCGCTAGTAAAAGCATTCTTTTAAAATTTTGTTGTTATTAGTTTCCTTTTCTTTCCTTAACAAAAAGAAATTCAAGTCTATTTCGATAATCACCAAACCGATTAAAATACCTTCTAAAACAAAATCCCTCTAACTAATACGAAGAATATTTTTTCTATCTCGTAACATTTTATCTTCACGTAAAGGTATCGAATATAAAAAAGAAATTGAACAATATTAATACGACTAGCATTTTTGTGATACAAAAGAAATTAAAAGTGAATTGTTGATAATTCGGAATTACATATATCTGTTTTTCCCAAATAAATGAAAGTCTTTACCTACATTTTCAGAGAATTAGCTTTATGAAATAATTGCTACTATAAAAATGCTATAATTTGACATTTCACTACAGTTTTTGCCATACGAAACTAGAGTCCTGAATTTACTATCGAATTATTTCTCCGCTAACAAAATATATTGGCATAACACTTCCCATTTATCTTGGAAAAAATTCCACCAAACTATTCGAAAATTCACATCAGAAGAGAATTAAGCCAACAAAATTTACGCTTTCGAACGATTTATCACTCAAATTACTTCATTCCTTCACAAATATTTTCTCTTGAAAGAGATAAATTGCAATCTTACAGTCCGCCTAATTGCATGCTGTTAAGATATGTTAACTATCAGCACGCTCTTCTTTATTTAAAACTAAAATTAATGTTTATATATAATCAAACGATCTCCTTGGTATAAAAAACATGTCAAGCTTAAAATGTAGCTCAGTCTGTAAAAAAGATTATTTTCTGCTGTGCAATAAAAAAAAGTTGTATATTATTAATAACAAAATTGGCGTTTGTTTGTGCTGTCAATAAAACTGTTGTTTTTAATACTTTATAAAACAATAAGTGTTATAATGTGATTCTATTAATTAGTTTATATGAAATCCATGCAATGATGAATCAAAAACTGCTCAGCTTTCATTTTCTAATTATCAAAAAAACTAATTTACTTATTAATATTATAATTAAAAATGAATTATTAAATTATCAATATGTATTTTAAATAATGAAAATTAATTGAAATTAGTTATAAAATTTACTATTAAAAGATATTAATATGTATTTTCAATAAATACTTATAGCAAATTCCTTAATCTGCTTTATTACTTCGTGTCATTGTAAGAAACTTAAATGTTGAAAAAATTAACTAAAAAAATGATATAACCCATTTGTATTTTATTCTGTAATTATTATTTAAATGATATTCCAATTTTGAATTAACAGAAATTATTTATCATATTATATTTTTTAACTACTTTTCACAAAACCGAACTTTATTTGAGCTTCAACAATTCATAAATCTAGTGTAAGCATGTAGTCATTGCTTGAAAAAATTTTTAATTGCAAATGCCATGGTGAATTTTTAATCAGATCTATCATCTTAGAAAATTCTCAAAGTTCCCTCTATTTATTGCTCAGAGAATGCCGAGCCGGTGTTAAAGTTCTCGCCATATATTACTCAATGTTTGCACAGGATCACTAGACATAACTCCAGATATTTTAGTTTTCACCGCTGCAATGTTATGAAATGGTATGGCAAGTATCCTTTCTGAAGATCCTTGCATAATTCTGGAAGAAGAAATCATGAAGATTGATATTTGGAGAACTTGGAGCCCATAATATGGAGCCCTGTCATATCCTTTCCAATTTACTGACAGGATGTTTTTATTCTGGAACACTAGACATTGCATTTGATATAATTACTTTCAATGCTTCGATATCATGAGCTAGTGAAGAAAAAATTCTTTCCAAAGATTCTTGATCTTAACCTGGAAGAAAAAGTAAGGCTATTAATATCTATAAATATTGGAACCCATGACATAGTTCATTCCAATGGAAATGACCTGGAAAGTTTGCATTCCCAAACCAATTACAGACCACGACTGAAAAGATTCTTACTGGTTTTTGACATTTAGATTATGTTCAAGTCCTTTCTGAATAGAAATGATTTTTTGGAACCACTAAATGTAATATAATGCATTTCTCTTCGATACTATTCTGTTTAAAATTGGGAGATTATTAAAAATTGGAAATTGATTTATTTCTAATATTCATGGATAATTTGATCATCTGTTTGATTATTAAAAAGGTTTTAGAACAGAGTTGCATAATGATAAAAAAATTATATAAATATTTTGACCAGTAATTACTATTTACAACATTTCCTTATAATTTTGCCAGCACTTTGTAGTCAGGAGGAGAACTTGAACTTAACTCTTTTTATATGCGCTAATAAAATTGACAGTAAATTAAAATGATCATTAAATAGAACCGTAGGTGCAATTTGCCTTCACTTAATGCAATATTCTCTTCTATTTATTTTTAATAAGATATGCAACAGATTATAAGTAATTATAGATCAAAAATAACGAATTGTTCATGAAATACAAATGGATTAATTTGTTCGATATTATGATTTACATCCATTAGTATATAAATTAATTCGAGATATTGGTTACCATGTTACTTTTTCTTGATCTAGCTTACCATCTAAATATCTATAAAGGTCAAACAACACATTAAAATAAATTTTTCGTTATCATTTCATTCCGAAATACATATTCAGCATTTATATATTATTATAATGCAATTTTTCATTCTTCCAGAGGAATTCTTTGGAAGTAAAGTAACTGCTAGAATTAATACAATATAGACAGTTCATGGAATACACTGCAGTTGTTGATACATTAATATACAATTTCAGCTGCTGTCCAGTCAAAAGTTTGATCTAGCTGTATTTTGAATAAATAAATGTGCGTATATTTTTGCTAATTTCTGAATTTGAATCCATATTAAGGCTTCAAATGAGACATTCCGTATTTGTAAATTTTAATTGTAAGACCACTTTAAGACATAGAGTAGAAGTGGTACTGATCAAGTATATAAACACATCTTCCTTGGTCTAGATCTTGGTTAACCCCACGACGACCCGCCTACCCGAAAGGCTGTAAGACCTTAAAGGTGGCCGGAGAGAGAACCATTATTTATTTATTAAAAGGCTTACAGTCGTTGCCAGAATATGGGTGGTAAATGAGAGTATACATTATAGTTCATCTGACTAAAATAAAATATTTAAATTAAATAATTAGTAAGCCAATTTTGTGTTCAGGAGATTAAGTTCAAAAATGCACATAGAAAGCAGTAACACACATAAGAACAAAAACAAATTACTATGTTCAAAGAGTGGATGACTTAATAGATTTAATAGTATAGTAAACATAGACATATAGAAATATCAAACAATATACCAATATCTAAAATCATATATCTATCCCATTATATAAAGTGAAAAATAGGTGAATGACAAAAAAACAAGGTAAAAATACAAAGTAGATCTAGAATGACAAACACATGAAAAAAAGAAAAAGTATTACTAGAAAGTAAATCAAGATTATGAGCAGAAACGTGCAGTTTTTAATAACTATAATCCAACATAAAAAACAACTAGAAGATGTGCCTGAATAATTACATAAATAAAGAATCAATCAAAGCAAGACAGTAAATAAACAACCCAAAACACAGATCCGTGATCCTAGCCTCCTCTGAATTTCCTCACAAATATCCCTCGAGACTTCACATATCTTCCCCATCATCCTCAGTGAAGACTCGTTCCTCAGTACGCCAAGAAACCAATGAGGTTTGGATTCGCTAAAGGGGTGGGTGAGGTTTACAAGGACTAGTGTGTGTACATTCAAAAGCGAAGTGGTCGGCATCCCCCAGACCACCGCAGAGGCAGAATGGGCTGTTTATCATATTAAATCTTTGTAAATAAAATGGAAAAGGACCATGTCCAGATACAAAATAAAATAAGTATTTATTATGTGTTAACAGATTAAAATCAACTCTGGGAACATACCCCTTGACTCTTATAATTTTGTTTGAGCTATTCCAATATCGCTGCCATTCATCCAAAACAAAGTGTTTCAATTTTTTTCTTTAAATGTGAATGAGGGGCCGGTATTGCTATTAATTATCCCTCAATTGTTGCAGACTTCGAATGATGGTTGGTTAACTCATTACCCGGGATACCGGCATATGCTTTCACCCAGGATAAGGCTACCAACACGCTTCCGCCTTGATCATGTTTAATTTAATATCATTAATAAATTTCAAATTTCATTTCTTTTTCTTTAAAATTTTAATTGATGAAAGGCTATCTGTAAAAATGTTAATTTTGAAATAGTTTTCCAAAGCCCAGTTAGCCGCAAAATTAATTGACACCAGCTCAGCCTGGAAAACAGAATTTTAAGAAGCTAATTTTAAACAATTAGCTCTAAATAATTTATTATTTTTTTTAAATGCACACCGCAGGCCCAACCTTGAGGTCAAATCCAGAGCCGTCAGTATACACTTCAAATTCAGGATCTTTGATACTATTTGGAAATTCAATTGTTTCATTTTCTATAGAAATATCATTAATTTTAGTTTTATTATTTAATTTATCAACATCTAAAATAAACTTAAAATCCTGGAACTTTTTATGCCAAATCTGGAATTTAAAATAAAGACTTTTCGCAACGATATGGAGAGGAGGTATTCCCAAGAAAACATTCAGTGCGTTTGTTGAATCAGTCCTGTAACATTTAACTATTTTAACTAATGAAACCCGTTGAATTGTATGCAATTTAGCAATCTGTTGCTCAGTTAAATGCTCTGCCCATATGGCAACACCATGCAGGAGAGACTTTTCTATCACAGCATAGTGCCATTCTTTTAATAAATTTATATTGACACCCCACTTTGGTCCAATTGTATAATTAAAATGATTAATCAGTATATAAACCTTTTTATGTAAATTAAGAAATGTGGTATCCAAGTAAGTTTATTATCTATAATTATTCTTAGGTACTGGTGAAAGTCAGCTATTTTAATAGTTTTATTATCTAATTTGAAAATGGGTAGTTGCTTGAAAGCAGAAAGTCCCTTTTTAAGTCTGTTATTATTATGTGTCCTTCTGAAACGACAGTCAACGTTTTCTCTGTTGAAATATTCAGCCTGAGTTCTTTTTCCTTGTTTTAGTCCAGAATGATACATTTTATTTAAAATAGTAAGTAAAAGACAATTATTAGGCTCAATTATTCACAAGAATTATCGCGAGATATATTTCGCCATATGTCAGCGAATAGAAAAAGTATGGGAAATATTCCATGGTGACAAACAAACAAAACAAGTGAAGAAATTGGAAGATAAATATTATACCAAACATTGAAATATTGTATCATTTTACATTAAAACAAATTTAACATAAATGTCTAGTAACGTTTCAAAGCACTAATTTAAAACAAACTTATGGACCTGTTGTTTTAGAAGCATACTTTCTGATTGATTTCTGATGCTGGTCTCAGCAAATTAAAACATTCTTTACTAAACTACACGTGGCGGCCGCGGTGGCCTGGTGGTGTGGTCTCGGCTTCGGAACCGGAGGGTTTCAAGTTCGAGACCCGATTCCTCCGAAGAACCGTCATGTAAGGGGGTCAGTTGCCCATTAAATCCATCGTGACCAAACGTCCTCCCGCTGGTGTGGTATGGTGTGGAGAAGGGGGTGTCAGCTCAGGTGTCGTCCTCGTCATCTCACCGCGGTTCAAAACTACGAGGCTACCAAAATAGCCCAAGTATTGCTTTAAACGGGACGTTAATATAACTAAACCAAACCTAAATTGCACGTGCAAAATGTACCTGAATTAATCATAAATGCATTTTACCTGAATTCTTTATCAGTCTTTGAAGAAGTGAAGTCGCGTTTGCTGCAAAATTTGGAAGTGTTTCCTTGCCCGCTACAAAAGTCTCAGAAGTTTTTCTGATGTGTTGTCGCAAACTTACACGTACTCTTTTATTGATGATGATGTCGTGTCCGCGTTACAACGGAAACGGGGTGCAGTAGCTTCTGAGGGTAGAAACCACAGTACCCCCGAGGGCAGAAGTCTGACTTGTAGCTCACATGAAGATGACACTCACACACTCGCTTGCACAATTCTTTTTCACAAGGGGGGGGGGCTTTTTCACACACCTCACAGATAGAACATAGGGGGAAGGACAACCACTCCCGAGCCAGGATTAGGACCATTGACGCCCAGATCGCGGGGAAGATGCGCTACCCAGAGGCCAGGACACTGGCTTCTCTTTTATTTAAAGATATGTTGAAAATACTGAACTTAAATATTATATCATCATTCAAAAACACAAGCATACTATAGACTTTTAAATGAATTCATTTCTTATGTTGCAGTTTGAGTCATTATATTTTGATGCTTGATGGTGAAGGTTGCTGTGAACTCCAATCGCAAGGCTAGGTAAACATACCTTTAAATTTATTTATCAGTTTGAAACATAACAAAATTAAAGGCATTCAAGCTTCACCTAGACGAGTGTGAAGACAAGACAAGTTTTGTTACGACTGAAAAGAGAGAGAGAATTTGAAAAAATATTGTGAATTTTAATACCTAGATGGATGACAATGTATCCAGATTACATCACACTCAGACATGGCACAGCTTGCAGTCAACAATTTTTTATGCTAATTAGATTTATAACTGGCATTCACTACTCTCTCTTCAGGGTTATACATTATAAAATAGGAAATATTATTTTCGAGAATTATTTCAATTATTTATTATCCAATATTAACTTGTTTCATTAAAAACTTCATCAAACATAATACTTTTGAATAATTCCGCAATCCAATACTAGAATCAAGTGTCTAACAGAAAAAAATTTTTAAAAATGGATAAATCTATTTACAGGTATATTAATAGTATGTAACTTACATTATACAGATGTTTAAATGCTTCAGAGAATTACACCTTCATCACGCGACAACTAGCAGTAATTCTAATCCTCCGCTTCCTGGCTTAATTTCAAGACGTAGTGAATCCTTTATTACTAGCAAGAAGTTATATACCTCGATTATTTGAGTAAAACAAACTGCTTGCAGATATTCGTGATGGGTATACTTCTCAATTTCACTAGAGATTAGAATGTCATGATGGTACATAGCATAGCTGGAGAGAGAATGTGTTTGGCTTTACTCTTTAATGAAGGCAATCGGAATGGAAATGAAATTAGGTTTTGAAAGATTCTGCCTCATGATTTGATTTGGTTAGAAAAGAAAGAAACTGAAAAGTATTAATTTTGTCAGTTCAGATATGATGATGATTTCATTAGAGAAGATTGTTTTATTTTTTATGGTTAGATTTCTCGGACTCGATCTCTTTTCTTCTGCTTTTTGATGAGTATATTACGTAATTTTCAGTAAAAGAAAATGTATTCTGTAATTTTGTTAAATAAATACTTTATATTCCATGAGAGTACTTTACAACATTGGTACAGGAGTTTAAATTTCTACATTTTTTTTATTAATAATACATTTTGTAATACTTTAAAAAAATATTTCAAGTTATTAATTGTGTGTGTGTGTGTGTGTGTGTGTGTGTGTGTGTGTGTGTGTGTGTGTGTGTGTGTGTGTGTGTGTTTGTGTGTGTGTGTGTGTGTGTGTGTGTGTGTGTGTGTGTGTGTGTGTGTGTGTGTGTGTGTGTGTGTGTGTGTTTGTGTTGTCGATCTACAGGCCAGGCATTAGAACTACCAACTTGGCTCATATATACTTTGGCGTTTTTCCATTTTTCTTTTCTAATTATTCTAATTTAATAGCAGTGAGAAGTTTTTCCCAATTTTGGCAATTTTTAAAAAAATGTGTTCCTATTTTTCATTATTGCTTTAAAACTCAAACCTAAAGTTCAAATCTAAAGAAAATATCGCAAAATATAGAAGATAGCTGTGATGTTATTGGATTATTTTCGTTTAACAAAAGCCTTTTCCATAATGCCCTTTGCATAATACCTTTGAATAAAATGTGCATACTGAACAAAATTCAGTTAACACAATTAAAATGTCAGACAATTTTGGGGAATCATAGACTTGAAGTTATATCTAAATGATGTATATGAAATCAAATATGACCAATATTACCGGCAAACCATCAGGTCGCTGAAAACACTAATAAGTATCTGATTGAACTCCCTTTTCTAATTTACACAGTTCGTTCACCTTCCATCTCCCAATCGTCTACATGTTTTATATCACTTTCCATACCAAGAAGTAAAACATTAATCGTTCAAATAACGCATGCGCCGTGTCATTTTTTTCAGGTTGTCTGCTTCACCTTTTATTCTCTTGCTTGACACTTACCCTTTATTCGAAATATTTGCATATCCATTAATTATTTAATAACATTTTTTCACTATATAAGACAACTACATTAATTTCTCTCAGTCGCTCACAGAACGAAAATTAGTATTTTGTTCTTTTTCTTAATTTAAAGATATCAATGAATTTTGTGATATGCAAAAGTAAATACATTGTAATTGCCATAGCTGATAATAATTTGATAAATAATAAATAAAAAAAGAAAAGAAAAAGCTTCAGAATATATGCATTATTATGTCTGACAATACCAACCCAAATTTTAGCAACTTATTTTTAATTTAAAATTAATTAACCTTAAAACAGTCATAGCTTTAAATCTTAAGTAACTTTCCGTTTGAAGATTGGAAGCGCTGAATTTAAACTTCATTTTAGGATATATATATTTTGTACGATTTTAACATTCTTTTATAATTAATTCTAATACTTATTAAATTAATTTAAATATCTTTTAATATAATTTTGTATTCATATTTCTTTTTAGAGTTATGGATGCAATACATTCTAAATAATAGAAAACCATTAGTGAACTGAGAGCAATATTTCGATAAATTAACCGAATACCCAAATACTTCATTAAACATTTCTCCGTCAATCGGAATTAATCAAATTCAACATGTTTGATTAATTCCACAATCAAACATTAGAAACGAGCGTCTAACACAAGCAAGTTGTAATAACGATTTAATCTTTTTACATTAATGATTTAGTACCTCATTATGTTGCCTATATACTGCTTCAAAGAATGAAGCATTCTTTGGCACGAAACGTATTCCAATAGTTCTAGCACTGAATTCAGGTTCTAGCATAATTTCTGGAGACGTAGTTGGTCCATTAATACTTACAGGAAGTTATGCACCTCAATTATTCCAACTACCTCTTCTCTAGAGGCAAAGTTGCTTTCAGATATTTCAGATTGGTTTATATCTCGGTTGAATGTGGAAATCGGGAGACTTGGCAGCAGGTAGAATCACCAGAGCGTAAGTAATGTTGCATTCGTTCGCTAATGAAAACGAAAATAAGGGTTTAGAAGATTCTGGTTATTTCCTTTTTGATTTGGTTAAAAGAGAAAGGGAGATTTAATTAATTTATTGATGGCAGATGACGATGAATTTGATTAGATCGCTTCCTTTGATGCTTTGATTTCCTCGAATTATTCTTTCCAGACATATTCCGTGACGGAAATGCAAATGATGTTATTTTTTTTAATGTAATGAACTCGGCTGCGTGCTTGGTTAAATAATTGCTTCAGATTTCTACGGATTATATTGAAATATTGATTGATTTTAGAATATTTCTCGCATTAATTACTCAACCTTTATTTTGATAAATTAATATCCAATAACTCAATTAAATTTAATAGTTTGTCCTTTTTGTTTGGTTTTAAGTTTAATTATCATTTTCATTCTTAGCTATTATATGTTATATCAAATGGGTTTTTTCAGAAAAAAAAACAATTTCCGTTCATTCAAAAGTAAGAGCAACTTTAATTTTTTCAAAAAACATCTGTGTAAATAATTCTGTAAAAAAAAATACCTAAATGATTCAGATTTTGTCATTAATATAATAATAGATCATAATAGAACCGTAAAACATAAAATTAAATTAAAAATACTTAATACTTTAATCATTCTAAACACTCGCAGTCGAACCTTAGTCTTCTAGGTTAGTCTTCTTTTTGCAAATGAAGAAAAAGGAAATATTTTGAATTAATTTTTAATAAATAAGAATAATGCTACAAATTTTTATTTTAGATTTTATATATAACTATACATGAAGGGAATTCCTAATATACTGATTATTAATGAGACATGATATTCAGTATTTCTAAAGTAAACACTTGTATTAAAAATATCAGTAGCAGATTTCCTATTACGCAGACATGGCAGCTACCAATGGCTGCAGGTAAACTTTAAAAAAATAATTAACCCAGCTGTAAAATAAAAAAAATTTAATATTGATTTTTTTCATGTTAATAAACTATTAATGTTGCAGGGTGTGTAGTAGTGAATTATTAAAATCATTAATTAAAGTGTAAGTAATTATTATTTATAATGGAATATTAATCGTTTATAAACAAATTATGCTATATTCCACTTAATAAACCATGTAAAATAATAAATTTTAATAGTTTTTCTTCGCTTCAAATTTATTATTTCTTTATAATCTTGCCAGAATAATTAAATACTTAGATTTGAAAGTAAGAATATCAGTAACTAGTAATTATAGTTAAATTCTCAAGAATTTTATTTAAATTACTATTAACTATTATTAATAATTTTAAAAATAATCTAATTATTATTAGTTTTTAATTATAAATTATTATTAATTTAAAAAATGAAAAAATAAAAACGTATATATTTTTGCAGAATTAGTGAAATAAAAAGATTAGCTAAAATAAATCATTAATACACACATTGATAAAGTTAAAGATGCATTGAAATTTGAAATGAAATTGACCCATAATTTAAAGAAGGTTTTCGTAATGTATATTGTCAAAGGCCGCAAAATGTCTACACCCGTCTCTGCAAAGAATATTATCTCGATAATGAATGAAATATTTCATCCTATAGTTCGAAAGCAAACATTTTAATACATATGAAGAGTATGTTTTCAATACATTCAGTTTGTCAAAAAATGGCATACTGAAAAAGAAAACTTTTCTGGAATAATATTTTTTTCCTTCATATATTTCTGTTTCTTTTTACTATATGCTATATACTTATTTCGCTTCAGTTTCCATGTAACTTTCTCTCAGGATAAAAAAGTGTTTGGAGCTCAAAAAACCCCTAATTTCACTTATTCCCAAAAATTTTATTGATTACAGAAAAAATCATTTATATTTTAATAATTAAGCGTATTTAAAGGCATTTTGTCATTCCAGCCGTTTAAAGTATTAAGTAAGAAGAGGCAACGGAAAACATATGTAAAAACTTTATTTTACATTTGTTCTCAGTCGACCCCAAGAAATTTGCATGTTCTCATAATCAGGTTTAGTAGCTTGAATTTTTATAATTGCGTGATTTGACATTGAAAAATTAATTAATTGCTGTAGGCAATATTTTCTTGTTCTTTAAATATACGGTCCGAAACTGAAAATACAAAATCGATGCCGAAATCAGAGAATATAAAAATGAGAAACGGTTTTCAAAACCAATGGGAGTGGCCAGCCCGAACTTTCTCGCACATTCTCCAATAAAGGTCTTACTTCCTTCCCCCGGCATAAAATTAATTGTGGACCTTGGATAAGGGGACGTACGCCTTGAATGACATAGGCAAACTATAGTTGCGATATAATGATCTTTGGCGTGCATCTAATATTTTTATCATTCGAATATGTATTTTCAAACCTTCCTTCCAACCGATTAAAACAAAAATTTGTCACAAGATCACATACCAAATTTCCTTTATTTAAATCATTGTGTTTATAAGTTATCGCGTTTATATGCATACGAAAGAATACACAGACAGACAGTCAGCTCTTCAACAGATTTCAACAAAATTTCATAAAAGCTTAAATTTTAGATTATAAATCTATATACCAAATTTCATTTATCTAGCTCTTTACGTTTCGAACTCTCCTTGTTCACTTATATTTAAATATCCATATAGCCAAATTTCCGCTGGATGGATTTCGTTCAAAATTTGATTGAAATTTACAAACCTGACTTTAATTCCATATACCACATTTCATTGAACTAGATCAAAACGTTTTTTGAGTTGTCATATTCATAGAGAGGCAAACATCCCCAGTTTGAATTTTCCGATGATTGCATTAATTTCTCTATATGAGAAAGTTAAAAGCTATAAAATTTTAGTAATAATCAGTTTACAGAAATGAAAAAAGGTGAAATGCTTTGTAACTTTGAAACCTATAGAGATACAAATTTTTCTGTATTATCTATTGAAATATGAATGTGGATCATTATATCACCAAAAAAGTGCGCTATTTTTCACTATTAGTATAGTGTTTCTATGTAAAATCCGATTATTCTTTTAACATCTAATGTTCGAGTCGTCGTCCATTATTCAACTTTTCTTCTTTGTTTAAAAAAAGCATTCGTTTCCACAACGAATAAACATAGAAGGTCTCAAATCGCATTATCTGTATTCACACAAAACACATCTGTTTTTGGCGTTAAATAAGATAAATCTTTGGTGAAGAAACAAGAACATTTTAGAAACCGTCATTGAAATTTATGTCACGCCATGGAAAATGCCCTATCGAGATAGTAATGGTGCAGAAATTTTATTTGTTTATGACTTTTATTTTTTCGTTGCAGAAATTTAAAAAAAGAAAGGTTTCTTCAGCTTGTTCTCCTTAACGTCTTTTGTTATACTAGTTGTTGTTTTTTTTCATTCTATTTCTCTTGGCGTTGTCTAAACGCTGACATCCTCTCAACCATCGTGCTTTATTGCCTAAGCACGATACGAGTACTTTCAAGTAGCAGCCACGTATTTATTGTATAAATCGAACATTTATAGATTCGATCGTGAGTTCCGAATGTTTACTGTGAAGGCATTTTGTGATTCAGTGTAACCACTTTTCTGGGGCAATAGTAAGTCTAGTCTTACATTTCTACAAATTCCCCAAGTGGAGAAATTAATCTTGGCTACAGTAGAGGACAAAATATATATATTTGAGGTAATTTGAAAATCACATCAGTATAAAAATGGGTTCAAGTAGAATGATAAATGATCTACCATGGGAACAGACAATAAGGTGTTCAAAAGTTTTGATTCATTCACAAGAATGTATACCAGAATAAATTTGTTTTAAATTAATATAAGTGTTTAGAATTCTAGATTTCTTACAACGAATCATAAATAATAAAATGATCCTATATCTATTTTATGGAATAGTTTTGGTGTGAATTCCGAGATGAAAAATCATAATAAACATAAAAGAAAGAAGAAAAAAAAAATTTTTTTAGGCAAAAGCATGGAAAAAAAATAAATTCCATAATGCTATTTTGTTAACACGTATTAATATTACTTTTCAATTCTTAGTAAACATTTTAAGGAATCAAATTATTAAGTTAAGTTATTATTAATTTTAAGGAATTAAAGTGTTATTAAATATCAAGTATAAGCGAATCTACTTTTCATAAAGTTAAATTTGTCCATTCGCGCTTGTGTGTGTGTGTGTGTGTGTGTGTGTGTGTGTGTGTGTGTGTGTGT
>JAPMOR010116803.1:268199-314307 GCA_026543865.1 Argiope aurantia
TTCAGCAATGTTGTTGTTATCACTATTGCTTCAGAAAATGTTGTTATAAGTGTTAATTGTTGCTATTATTCTATTTTCTTTCATGCCGATCTTAACTTCTTTATATTAAAAAAAAATAAAGAAGTTCCAGTTCCTTTGAAGCGCCCTATTCACCAACAATCTTTCAATAGCAAAAGTAATGCAATAAACTTTGTTGAAACACGCATTTCATACTTTTAGATTTTATCAACAGTGTGAATACTTTAGAAATTTATAAATATTTCGAAATTTCTCTAGAGTTGAAATAATAAAACTATTTACAGGGTATACTTTATGAAAGTCGATGTGTATTCAAATTGTCATGTTAACGTGCATAGTAATGGATAGATCGATTTACCCTTCATGAATTTCGTTAAAAATTTGAGAGAAAATGAAATATTGATATAAGAATTCACTACATTTCATCCGTCTGAAATGTTGCATGTTTTAAATATTGTATTAACAGAAAGAATGAAATTCCCACAATGTTTTTCAGGCTAAGAAAAGTTTAAAATTTTCAGAATCATCAGAAAATTAAAATCGAATATTTCTATGATTACAGTTTTATCTGCTTGCTTATTTCTTATACGAAAAAGTAAAGTTTCCTTCAAATTAACATTATTTTTATGTTAGTTCTGCTACAACTAACAAAAGCATAAATACCATAAGAACTTTATGAATCTTTCAGGAATATTCTTTTTACGATGCCCCATATCATTTGCTATAGTAAAAGATTAGGGACTCATAAAAGATTCTTTTTGGTCCCACAGATCTTCTGATATGTTACTGAGAAATATAAATGCTTCACTTCTAGAACTATTTCCTTTTTCTATTCATAGTATTCTAACAGGAAAGCTCTGTGACATTGTAACAATTATTAAAATGTGATATTGCTCTTGCGAGACAAACTGAATCATTGAATACTTAGGTGAATATTTTTGTTTGAATTATTTATTTTCGATGTTTTTCCGGGGAGATGCCACCGTATTCTTGAAGTTTAAGCTTAAAGTATGTAAATTCTAATCGTTCTGGTTGTAGGAGATCCATTAAAGATTTAATATCTTGGCAATAACTTACTCTTATCTCAGCAAGATTTAGTAATTAAAATGCAAATAAATTATTAGGAAAAATTAAGATTTGTTAATTAAAATTTGATCTGTAACATTATTTTCAACAGATTTTACATAGTTCGGTGAATTAGTTGATTTCTTTCTAAAACTTTAATCTTAAATTATGCAACAATACGAGTAAGAGGAAATTCTTAGAACAAGTAAGTTAAGTGGAATTAATTGCGTTTGTTCTAATTTAATGCTTCTGTTTTTTCCTATTTAGCGATTTTCAATCTATTTTTGTTGTTAGTGTCTGCAAATGTTATACTTCATGTTCACTTCAATTGTGTGCTTCTATTCGTGTTTAGTTTTCTTTCTTTTCTTTTTTTTATCCTCCATGAAATAAACTATCGTAATCCGTTACCGAGATTACGATGATTTTTTGTATCATAGAACCAAAAATATTCTCGTCTATAAACTATTTTTATACCTTTTCTAATATTCCTTACATATTTATCAAAAAGAAATTTCCAACAAAATATAAATAAATTCCTTTCGGTAAGCCAGAAGGTGATGATAGATTCTTTTTGGGCTAAAATCAGTAAAATGCGTGTAATCCTTCAATTACTGAAAATAAATATTTAAATATCCAAGAAAACTTTTTAAATATTAGTGGCAGCTATACAAAACATCATTTAATCATAGAAAGAGTAATGAAATTTTAACCAGTCTTAAGTTTATTATAACTTTTTCTCTACATTAAAATGACAATTTTAAACGATTGTGTTTTATATTTACAAGAATCATTAATTGAATATATTTATCACATTGAAAAAAACTAAATTTAAAGAAATCTCCTCCTAAAATAACTACTCATAAGATAAATTTTTTCAAACATGAAATCGAAGCTAAAAACTTTCCAACCCATTGTTTAAAAATTAGAAGTAGATCCAAAATAATCCATTTTCTTACCTGCAATCCTTCACAAACATGTTTAATGAAGCTTTGCTCCTTAAAGTTCTCAGTTTTGCTTTGCTTTTTAATCAATGACATTTTTGCTGTCTTTAAAGCACTCTGTCACAAATTCCAGTTGAATAGCTTTTGGACTATAGCCGAAATTAAACTACCCTTTGATATGAGCCATTAGTCATCGGTAACTGATAGTCCACGCCAAAGGAAGTATCTGGGTTTTTTTTCAGTGACTGAAGGTTGAATTAATCGTTTTCTTCAGACAGATAATTGAATGTATTTCTTTTCTAAAAAAACCCTACCCTAAATGGTTCTCTTTTTTGTTGCCCTTCTAGCCACTACCAAAAAAAGTGCATCCTCTAAATCTCTGTAACTGTCATCTTCATTAACCATTGTTGTACATACAATTTAGATCAAAAATATGCTTTTCAGATTTGTCTCTTCCTTCAACTCACTTGCAGTACCAGGAATCCTAAGAGGGGGATTCAAATATTCGTCTGTTCAGATTACAGCCTCGTATGATTTAACCAAGAGTCGGTTAGTACCTCCTATTAAGATTATACGAACGACCCGTTTTAAAGCAACACTAGGGCTTTTTGGGGACGGACCACGTAATTTTGAAGGGCGGTCAGACGACGAGGACGACACCTGAGCTGGTACCTCTTCTCCAAACTTCCACACCCCACTAGTGAAAGGAAGTTTGGCGTCAATGGATTTAACGTGCACCAGATCCGCTTACATGACGGTTCTTCACTAACATCGGGTTTCGAACTTGAAATCTTCCGCTTCTCACCAGTCCACCGCGATCGTTGAACCACGGGACATATTCTCCTCTACTAAACAAGAGACAAAACCATTCTATAAAGTTAATATTGTTTATATTTACCTCCTATTAAGAGAGCATTGTTTATATTTACCTCCTATTAAGAGAGCATTGTTTATATTTACCTCCTATTAATTGTGCAATTTATTTAACTATTTCATAATATTTTTAATAATCTAGTACTCATTAGGCAAGTCCTATTTTTATATATCTTATATGATGTATGGTGATTTTTCAATACACCATTAAAAAAAGCGACGTTTCAGTTGCAATAATTATTTTTTATGTCAGATTGTTGGAAGGTTACTAATGTTATATAAAATGGTTTAACTTATTATAATTTAAACTAAACTTAATTAAATTATCCATCAATACTATTATACTTAATGAATCCCTCCTTCTTCAAGAACAGGAAGATGAAAAAAGACTGTTCACTGGAAGAAATCAAAGCTATTTAAACTGGGATCAAAAAGTCTTAAAAATATTGTTGTGAAGAAAGGTATCAATTTATTGATAATTTTATTGCGCTTCCTTCAAAGCAGTCATCTCGAACCATAATGTACATTTTCCGTCATGTTTTTCAAAACCTGAAGAAACGTTGTTTTCATGAATCTTATCGAAATTCGTAATAAACTTTTTATGATGCATCAATAGGCTTAAATGGAGAATACAAAAAAAAATTAATTGATTTGTGTTATGTGACTTACTTATTTCAACTTCAACTGAGGAAATAAATAAGTCACATGTCACAAATCAGGTGAATTCGGAATTTGTTGAGCCTTGTTTGTGGAATTATTTTGACGAAACATTCTAGAATAATGGCACAGGGAGAAGATGTAATATCGTAATGAAAATTCCAAGAGTTACTTTGCCCTAATTTTGACCATTTTCGATTAAAAACCCAATATAGTCAAATATTCCAAATTCACTTAGAGGGCCTTTATTGTTGTCTCGAATGATAGCAGATATCTTTGCTTGTATATATTGTAAAAGACGTGTTTCAGCGGAGTGTTGAATTTACGAAGAGACATCGATGAAGATTTAAATACTATGATTCTACTAACACATTTATATTAATAACTTCAATATTCACTGAACAATTCCAGCTGCTTTCTAAAAATACTTTTGAACATATGGTAATTTATAGAAATTCTAGACAACAAGCATCCATCTTAATCTTCTAGATTGTTTGATTGATACCTATTTTTGAAGAAGTTTGAAAGTGATTTTCAAATAAGGATAGAAAGCGACCAAATGATTTCAGACTAAACATGAATGTGCTCTAATCCTTATTCTTTATTCATTGATATATTGCAAGCCCTATTACATAAAGTATAATTTTTAAGTAGGCCAAGATAGCCTGGTTGGTAAGGTGTTGAATTCGCGACCCTTTGATTGCGAGTTCGAACCACGCCGGCCGAAGACTCTCCATGTGTGGTGGTGGCTGGTGCACTTATTAATCTGCCATGGTCACAAAGTTCTCCCTGTTGAGAGTAATACCACTGGGATACTGGATCAAGGGTGATCGTTCTCTGATTCAGGTCTAAATTACGATTTGTGGGGGAGGGAAAGAAATGCATGAATGAATTCCGCCTATAATAACGATTGTGACGTTTGTATAGCTAATTTGTACTTTTGTCCCTAGATAGCTCTACTGTAAAACAAGCGACTCACCCTTGGCTTAAAATCACTGACTTTTAAAGTCAGTGGGTTTGTCTATGACAAGTACCATTAAAAACAACAACATAATTTTTAATGCCATCGAAACTCAAACTTTGTTGAAATTATGTTTCCAAGATAAAGTGTCACAGCAATTGAATCAAAATTTCATTTCTGAAATGCTTTATCGTTACGGAACTCAGAAAATATACATTGCATAATAATCTATTCATTAATTTCTAGGTATGAAATCTTATTAAAATTTTATTTAATTAAATCTTATTACTATTTAATTTAATCTTATAAATATTTTTATTTAGGAATTTGATTTCAATACATCAAAAATTCCATTATCTTTTTTTTTCTTTCATGCAAGGAAGACCGAGAAAGCCGGTCACAATCTCGGCTTCATTACCAGAGGGTCTTAAGTTCAACCCCCGATTGAAAGATCTGTTGTGCAGACCGAAAGTAATCCATCTAATACGTACGCTTAAAAAAAAGTACCGTTTTACGTGTCATTCTTATTAAAAAATATATAGAAAAACAGCTTTCATGCTATTTTCAAAACTGGAGATCAAAACAATCAATTTTTCAGATAACTGTTTCTGTCATACATTACTCCAAAAAAAACGATGGCTTTTAAAATGCCGTCAAAATTACAAATTAAATTCTTCGCCAGCACGAAATAAAATAATTTTGCGGTAATAATTCACTAATTTCCTTCAGCTATAACTGGATTTAATCTTCAAGCTTGTGTAATTTTAATACATTATGATTTATGACATTCTACAAAAGATAAAATTATGAAAAAAAACATATTTTTTATATTCGTTTTCTATTAATTTTTAATTTTCGTAAATTATTTTTATATTCATTTGATGAATGAATCATACGTTTTTTTCGATGAATGCTAAGTTTTAAAAAAAACTTAAGGTAATTTATTTAGACGTAATCTTGTAAAACTGAACTTTTTTTTTGTTTATAAGAAAAAATAAAACAAAAAAACATTCTTCTTAAAAACGAATTAGAACATGATATGTTTTTTTAACATCAATACTCGTTTTTTTCTTTCATCCATTAATATTGAGTTTAAAATAAAGGAAAGAAATGCTGACAGATAATATTTCTTAAGAATATGTAATTAAGTGGTCTGTAAGAATTTAATTTAATAATGTAAAAAATAATGTAATATAATGAATGTAAAAAATAAGTGATGAATAATAATTAAAGAAAACATTTTTTCAGTTGAATTCTCTTTTGAACTAAGTTTATGGATAGTAGCTAAGCGAACTTTTTAACCTTATAAATGGGGAATGTTTTGGAAATATATTTATGAGCAGATGAACTGGATAAAAGTGCTGGCTCTAAATATAGGGGTATCAGTTTTGTAGAAAGTGATGCAAAATGACAAATGGTAATTACTTTATTATATCAATTATTTTGTATCATCATTTTTTCATCAAGGGCTATACATAATAAATACATATTTGTTAATAAATGAACAAGTTAATGCAGCTAGTTTTTTAATTTCTGTTTTAAAATCATATATAGTTTTAATTTGAATTTGTTTTATTCAAAATATAAATTTTATTTGATTTTTATCTTTTTGTATGCCAAGTCTAAAAAGAAAAAACATTTCTTTTATCTTTATAATATTTATTTTGCTATAGTAACGCACTTCTTTTGCTACAATAATAAATCAATTTTCAAAATAAAAAAACGATATATTTTTAAATACTCAATTTTATTATAAAAAAACTCAGCTGCTATTAAGAAAACTCAGCTTTTAAAAGGGAAGAACTTTCAAAAAATTATATCATTGTTATACTAAAGTCACATATTAATCATAAGCCCGTAAAAAAATTTCAAAACATTTTATTAAAAGCACGCTTTATATAGAGGCCTAACAGAAAAATAAATGTATTTTTATACTTAGCTCATTGAAAATTGAAGTGAGATGCCGGGTGGAAGTTTGTATCTTTATAAAAATTATTTGAATTTCTTTTTAATAATAAAATATATTTCTAAATTTTTTTAATGTTTTTAAAAATAATTAAAATTACCCAAAAAATTATGTGACAACTATATTGATAGCAATGAAAAAATAATTTTTTTTTAATTTTAAAAAAGACGTAAAAAACACTTTTTATGTTATAATATTTTTGAACTTACGATGGGAAAACACCAATTTAAATATTTTAGTTTTTAATTCATTAAAATTCTAACTACAAATTCAAAATAGTGCGCCAAAATTAATATCCCCATCTTCAAACATACACCTTAGAAAAAATTTTAAAAAATCTAAGTCAAACGATCTGCCTTGAAGAACATCAAAATTAACCTTACAAAGTAAAAACGTCTTTTTTATGTTATTTTTATTCTTAATAGCAAAAGCAATCAAAAAATATTATCATTCTAAATATAATATTATTCAATATTATCATTTAATACTATCATTCTGAGAGGAGCCATCATATAACATACAAACTACACTCAAAGACTTTCTTTCATATTTGCAAAAAAATCGCATTGAGTTTGAAGAAATATTAGAAATGCAAATCAATTGTGCTATTCTTAGAGACGTCTAGCCAAATATTTTTTTAAGAAAAACATCTTCAATATCTATTTGCATTTACAAAAATCTAATAGTTTTGAAAATTGAATGAAACTAAATCCAATAGTTTCGAAAGCTGATCTTTCAAAAAGAAAAGTTATATTTTTGATGGCTTTAGAACCCATAAAGCAAATCTCTGAAAGAACTTTCTGATGGAAATCTGATAATGCATACTTTTCTTTTCAGACCCTGTTGCGAAAAGGTGAAATAGCCATTTCTTTCAAAAAATACAGGCTTTAGTAAATATTTGGTTTTCTAAAAAAGATCTTTCTTTGGCGTCCACTAGAGATTTTCTTCGTATACACTTATATATTTTTTTTCTTTCTGGATAGTACTCTTTTTGATTGTTTAAGATGTTGTCGGTGAATTTTTAAAGCGAATTCTGTTTGAATTAAACAAGTGATATTGTAAAAATAAATTCCTGAGTAAAGAATTGAATATTTTTATTTTTTTTTAAATCGTTTTTCTAAACATACCGGTTTTTTTTAAATTAACGAGATTTGTATAAATGTCTTTAAATCAAAAGACAAGATTTTTCTGATTTTATCGAAATTCAAATAAAATATGTAGCACATGGTAAAAATATATGGAAAAAATATACAGCCATGGCACATGATCAGATAAAATATATAGCACTTTTAGTATCCACTTTAATCTGAATAAATCTCTTAAAAATTAAGTCGAAAACACCAAAAATTTTATAAATGTCAAGTAAAATTATACTCTAATTTTTTTAATTGCAGAAAAGTCATAAAATATCATTTAAAAAATTATCATAGATATTTGATGAAATACAGTAAAATATTTTAAAAAATCAAGATTGTTCTCGAATTGTTTGCATTACCTCAAAAGTAAATTAAAGCAAAAAACCGAGAATATCAAAAAGGTGACATTTTGACGTCAATGTAACGTTAATAGGTAGAACTTGTATATGCCAGATTAACAATTGTTTAAAAGTTCAGGAAAATATATTATTTCTTTTTAGAAAAGATAGAAGGAATCTTGGGAATTTGTTTGAATTAATCACAGAGGCACTATGTAACTGTTCTATAAATATAATCTAAGCGTTAATGGGTTAAAGTAGGATGCACATAATTCTAGAATATATATTGTTTTAAATATACGCATATTTTAAGAAATTTAAAAATTATACGGGTCATTAACTTGCAGAAATTATTTCTTCAGTACTAAATATTATCAAATTCAGAAGAAAACAAGAGACGCACCCTTGGCTTAAAATCACTGCCTTCTAAATTCAGAGAACTTGTCTATGACAAGTGCCATTAGAAACAACAACAATATTAAGAAGCAAATACATCGCATACATAATATTAAGAATCTGTAATTCTTCTTATTAAGTCTGCTGGTAAGGAAAATAACTTTACAGATATATTAATAGCTGCAAAAAGATGTCTAGGCAATAATTCCGGAAATGACGACGTTTCGCGACCATGGCAACGAAAATGAAGGATCCTAAATATTCGAGAATCTTGACTATAGCCCTATTAGGATTTGACATTTGTTCAAGAACATTCGATGATTTGTCACGAAACCTATAAAAAGAGGAGACACACAAGCAGACCGCCAAAAGTAATCAAATAGTACACGATTCAGGAGAAAAAATAGTTGAATAGAAGTCTTTGGAATTCATTCTGATTGCTTTGTGTTCTTACGATTATATAATAAAGATCTACTTCTTGTTTGCTACAGTTTTCTGCAAGTGTTGCTCTTATATGCACTTCTGTTGTGTTTTGGCACAGTGTATTCGGGTTTTCGAGGGGGAGTCACTGATAGACTTTTTCACCGTTCACCAATCAAAAGGATTTGTGGAATTTTCTATAACAATAGTTTACTGCTACAAGCATCTATGAAATCAGTGAAAAGAGCGAACTCATATTCTTATAAAATTACTATACTTCAACTTTAGAATAGCAATGTGACTCCTTAAAAAATCCTATACGTACTCGAGCAGATTCAAGTCAAGAGACCGAAATGCTCTGAATGCAGTCAATTCAAGTAACGTTTGTCAGATGACAGCAAGAAATGAGTCATGTAACATATAACTGTACTTTTTTTTACTTTTTGCCATTAATTAATGCTACTAGCAAAAAATAGAATTCGCGAATAGATATGCAATAAATATTTTTTCCTACCCTAAGCTATTAAGCAGTCCTATAACGGTATAGCAGTTCCCTGGAAGTAATCAAAAGGACTAATCGGAGGCAATCAATCAAAGAGTTTTTAAAATTAAATATGATCAGTGAATTCCCATGTTATTATAGGAACATAAATTGACTCCAACATTCACTGCTCAAAATCTACTTCACTTCTAATAGTCAAGTGCTGTTATCTTGTAATATAAGTTTCTCGGATATAACTGCCATAAATATATGCATATTATTACTGATAACGTCGATATAAATTGAGACGCCCGGTTCAGCATGGAAAGACCTTATCTTTGTACTTACTGGAGAAAGACTGTGCTATCCCCTGTTAATGTTTATAAACTATAAACATTGACTATTTGTTTCATTAATGTTAGTAAGCGATAGAGGAGTTTGAGTCTCATCCTAAATCGAGAAAAGCTTGAAATTGCTTTCCAAGACAAACCCGATTCATCAATAAGCAGCGCAGCCGTTCTTTTATAGTTTAGTGACCATGTCTACTTGTTCCAATTAGCCATCTTCTCTTGTCCCAATAGATAGCAACCCACTAATCGCTGGTTATCTATAGGTTACTTTTTATAGGTTGAGTACAAATGATGGTTCGAATCCTGTTTCGCTCATGGTTGTTCTGTGTTCTATCTGTGAGGTGTGTGAATGTGCCCCCCCCCCGTAGAAAGAGGTTATGCAAGCGAATGTGAGGCATGAAGAAGCTAAATCGTACTCTTGGCCCTAGTTGGCATTACTGAAAAAACAAGAGACGCTCACTCGGCTTAAATCGCTGACAGATAACTATCAGCGGGTTTGTAAAGTGCCATTGGTCACAAAACAAGAACTGCAAGTATTACAATAAGAAATACATGAATTTAAAGAGAAATATTCAAAGTTTTTTTCAGTTACAAATGCTCGATGTGTGACCCTCTTGTTTCACGGCACATGTTTAATCTGTAATCCAGCTCGCTCCATACATTTTGCAACATCACTCTGTCAATGGTTCTGAAAGCTGCACAAATGCGTTCTTTAAATTCTGGCAATGTTTGCGACATTGGTGGTACATAAGCAATGTCGTGTCACAATGATTTCTTTCTGAGGTCTCATGTCTAAGATAGCAAACAAAACAAAATGTTTGGAACATTTTGAATTAGATTACATATTGGACTTATACTATGTAACAAGAGGTTCACACATCGAACATTTGTAACTGAAAAAACATTAGTATATTTCTCTTTAAATTCATGTATTACTTAATATTTTTAAAATCGGATCCATCATTTGTACTCACCCTGTATTTTTTATACATATAGATACAGATACACAGATACAGATATATAGCTATAGATATAATCTTACACGGAACTTTTTCCTCACAGTAGACATTAAGATTATCATTTTAGTGACTGCAATAAAGCGAGATCTAAATTTGATTATCATTGGAGTTCTAGATTGCATGTCATCAAATGCCTGTTATCTGCAGTAGGCCTATCTAATTCTTCAAAGAAATTCCTGGTTTTCAAAATAATTTTTTAATTATTATTAAAGATTATTAAATATAGTTAGAGTTACATTCAACCACCAGACACTTCTAATCTCTTTTTATTATCATACAGACATAATTCCAAAAATATTTTCTGGGCACAGAGTGATCTGAAGCGTGAAGAATCATCAAAGCTAAGATATGTCAATTTTTGGCGGTTGAAATACTTTGCCTTTGTATGCTCCATTTACTATAAAGCTTTTAAAAAAGATCTCTCAAAATTCAACAATTCAATTTAGCATTCAGCAATTCAATTTAGCAATTATGCTGAACCTAAATTGATTGAATTTTGATACGATGCCCTTTTAATCAAGTTCCAAAACTAAAGGCTGGCCTTGACAGCAATGGTTAAGACCGAAAACTAACAAAAAGAGACCATTATGAAGAAGATCGCAATTAAATACAATTGCTTTTAGGGTAAGAATAGAAAAGTCTAAATCGAGACAAAATTTGCTGCAACATGTGAAGAACAGAAAAATGAATACTCATGAGAATGTTGGTAGAAAATTCATGAAAAGATTCATTTCATTAAATAAGTAAATATTAACAATTAAAACATTAAACAAATAAATATATTCTATCTACATAATTACTGACTTGACCTTTTCACTTTATGAAAGTTTTAACTGCAATTAAAGTCAATTAGTTGTGACGTCAATCCATCAAAAGAATTAATCGGCACAAAATTGTCAGAAGTTAGAATTTCCAAGCATATGAATCTCAAAGGAACATTTATAACCAAGAATAAATCATTATCATTCCCTTTTATTCTTAAGATTTGATTCAAAATATATTCAGGAAATGCAGGCAAATATTAGAATTGCAAATAAAACTATAAGCTCAGAGCATCTAAATTAATTCAGAATAATCAACAGAACTTCAAACAAATTTCTTTAAATATAATATTTATTTATTCGGTAATATCTTTGGGGAAAATGTCTAGCAATGACGTAGGTTAAATTAAATGAATATGAATTCTATGCCTTCCATTTAATTCTTTTACGACAATAAGCGAAGTATTTATGTGAGCGAAATTTACACAAAAGGGAAGATTCTTAAATTGATTTCTCGAACAACGTTGTACACCTATTTGACTCTTTCTTAATAAATAATTCACATATGCATTCTATTCAGTCATTTGAAAATGCCTTTTATATGATGAGAGATATTTGAACAATGACTTTTGTGGGAATTAGTTTAATTTTAAATTCAGTCGACTTATTTGAATTGCAAAAGCTTTAAACGATAATTATGGAGCTCAGACGCTTTGTAATGTGAATTGGAGAGCTGCATTGACTGTTTGTTAAATCCGATTTCAATTTAGTGTTTAATTACTCCTCAAAGAGATAATATCTCTATGTTATTAAAATCTGCCCAATTTGCATTGAAAAATGGATAAGTAAAAGGCAGTTGGGGTCCTTTCTTTAATGGTTCCATGTAGAAAGCCTTATCCATTTATTGAACTTTCAAAAAATTGTGCTCAAATTACTCTCCAAACATAGATTTGGGTATAAGAATTGAAATGAATGCAATAAATTAATGTGCGCTTTATTAATTTTTGTGTATTTTCACTAGCCTTATATTCATTCTTATCTTTTAATTTAAAAATATAATAAGAGTAAAATTTTAAAATAATTTTATTTGTAAATGACAAGAATTGGAAAATAAATAGGGGAAGAGGCAAACTTCTTTTAACTTTTCGGGGGAGGGGATAATATGTAGTATGGAATATGTATATTTATTACATTAGATTTAATAATAAAAAAGAAGTAGAAAAAATAAAGAAAATTGCTTAGAACAAATGCTGTTGTTTTTTAAGGCTTTTTTTATTTGATTACATTTTCAATGCTTTTTTAATTTGTTTAATTTTTTAACGTGTTACTTTTAAAAACGCGTAATTAAAATTATTAATCATCAATTCTTTTCCTTACTTTATGTAAATGGAGTTTTCAGATGAATAACAAATGCAAGCATGGATCTAAAAATAGGTAGAGCTTCCAGAGACGGATTAGAGACTAGATATATCAGATGCACGCCCATGACCTCAAACTTGAAGGAGGGCCCGAAATGAAGATTAAATTTTTCTTTTAAAAACTTCCAAATTCTTGCCCAATTCACCAGATGTAAAACTTTAATTCATATGGCTTCCTATTTAGATAATTCCATTTGAATACATTAGATATTAATTTCTCCATATTTGAAGCAGAATTTATTCGTTGTTGGGAAAATATTTTCTTATGAAGTTATTGTTGTTATTTTTAAAATATTTAAATTCTAAAGAACAAATTAGAAGCTTTTTTTAAACTAATTAAACTCTATAATTCTGTATTAATAAGTAAGTTCAACAGATAAGACTAGGTTCCAACAAGTCAGCTTTTTCGTATTACCATTATGTCGGAAAAGGAAAATAAGCCGTTGTCTCTCATCTCTTTTTTTAATGTTGTTGGAAATATTTACCATATTATTTAAGAATCTTCTGAACAGTGTTTGCTGCTATTTCTTTTCATAATCGAGCATCCAATATATTCCTGAAAAGACAGATCTTCTTAAGGAAAGATATATTCTACAGCTTGTGGATAGTGTTAACATGCGAAACTGCCCTGTTAGATCAAATTATAATCATGTTTGAGAAACTACGTTAGTGAAATTAATATCGTAGCACAGCGAAGAAATACGCCACGGTAGATTTATTAACCAGAAAAAGTTTATAGGAAAGACAGATTTTTAACTAGACATTTTTAAAAATTAGCCATTTTTATCATCAATGTTCAAAAATAAAATTTTCTGACGTGGGAATTCGATATAGAAATTTCCAACGAAAAAGTACAATCTAAAAACGTTACATAATCTATAGGTTCAATTTTATTTAACATATAATTTTATTGTTGCATTATAGTTGGTAAGCATTTCATTAAACATTTTTCTTACAATTATATAACTTATTGAACTCGGATCATAAAAATTTGAAATAAATTCACACATTGCAAATTGACATTGTACTCATAGTTCTTTTGAATAATGTGCACTATTCGTATATCACCTTATCATGATTTCAAAACAATGTTTCTTAATTTGTTTGAATATTTTTGTATTCTGAAACTTATTCTTTAATTCATTAAATTTGTGCATTATTCAACATAAGAAATAAATTCAATAAACAGTGTTCTTTTTGTTTTAGTTTTGCATTCATTGTGACTTGATTAATGAACTATTTCAATCCATTCAATTTTTAAATAATAAATCATCGAATTGTATTTTCTTTTTTAATTATATATTTGAGACACTGAATTAAAAGTGGTGATCAATTAATTTCTTCTTATTCCAGACAGACTAAAATAATTTGATGAAAATCTATTCTTAAAGCATTTATATGCTTTCAAATTTGATTTTAATTTATTTCTTTAATTTATTTCTTGTGTTTTTATTTTGAAAGCTGAGATAAAATAATAATATTGTGTGTTTATACAAATGATTCTCAAAATTTTGAATATATAAAAATAGGTTTAAAGTTTTGGGTTCTGACAGTAGGTTCTGCCATATTCTATTTACAAAATTTCTAAAAAAGTATCATGGTGATAAAAAAATTTCAAAAAATTAACAATATGTTTTTATTTAAAGATTGTCTATAAAACTTTTTAGCTATCTTTTGCATCATTTAAAATAAATCCTTTTTTAAAACCTTATGAAATCATTTCCTTTCACAGTAATATAAACATATTATAGATATTTTAGATAAAAACCTATTTTAATTTTATGATATATTAACAGTGACCTTTTCACAATGAATTTCCCATCTAGTAATATTTATGATTCTTCATCATAATACTAGCCGCCTTTGGCGACCAGCCGGTTCGCCAGTATTACCGATCGCTACAATTTTCAATTAAATATTTTAAGTAACTGGTCTCTTAAAGGATTCTCAAACAAAACATTTTTAATCTTCAAATTTTGATAGTCATACCAAACTTATACTGTTTAGATCGTTTCGTTTAATTTACTATATATATTTTGCTAATTTGTTGTCATTTCCGGCAAAACTTCAACTTTAATTTAAAATGTAAATGATGAAATTGCAATTAATATTAAGATATTTTTTAATAAAACCAAGCGTTTTATTTTATTTGTCATCTTTATTGTTATTTATTAATTATTAATATTATTGAATGTGAATATTGCAAACAGAATCGCTCGGTATTTAAGTCTTATGTTAACTACAAAATATTTTTCATAAATTATGTAATATCTCAAACAATAATTCAACAAAAATTTCTCAGATTCAGAATAAAATTCAGTTTTTACTTTTGCTTTCAAAAGGATTGAAATGAAATCAATAATAATATTTTGTTCCGGCCTATAAATATATTTCAAAAATTATGAAGTATAAATTTAATGCAGAAAGGTATCATATTCTGTGAAATATTCTGGACACACCAAATTTTAAATAAATGAATGAATGTTTCTATTTTCCACGATCAACTGAGACTAATTTATGAAGTTTTAAATGTTAAAAATTTAGAAAAACTCAACATTTTCATAATCTTAGGCCAATTAATCTTGAGAAACCTGTGAGCTGATTGGCGTATTTTCTTTGAAGCGATCGAGGGAAAATCTAAAATTATCCTTTTTTTATAGAATAGTGATATTCAAATTTTCATAAATCAGTCAGTTTAAGTGATTGGAAATTAACTCTTAAAAGTCAACGATTTAGTTAATTGGAAATTAACTCTGTGACCACCATAAAATCTGTGCTTTCTCTAGTGGTGTATGCATTCTCCTTAATATCCGCTCGAATAAAATATCACATACAAAAGTACTACATAGAACAAACACATCAAAAGTAAACATAACATTTCAATAGTTGCCAAAAACAAAAAGAGAGGAAAATGCAATTAATAAGCAGACGATATTTAGAAAAGTACAGATATTTAGACTGGAAAATGAAATTATCTAAAATTAAAAACACGCGCAGACAATATTTACAAAAGTAAAAATATTCAAACCTGAAAAGGAAAATATATGAGTTATTCCATCAATAAATGCCATAAGTTTGTTTATATCTTCATTATTTTATGAGTCATTAAACATCAAAATGGATCCGGGACTAAATAAATATCTTGTATAGAGAGTGTAAAAGATCATAAAATAATTTTTATTTTATTTTTTAGAAAAAATAATATTTCATATTTGTTTCATTTCCTACAAACACGTGCCGAAAAATATATTTTTGCAGATTTCATTTCCAAAAAGATTTAATTTATTTTTAATTGGAGCTTTAATCAATGTGATGGCAACACTTTGAAAAAAGCTTATTTTTTCCCATGAATGCGAAACGTGCTTAATTTTAATTTTTATTTTTTACGAAAAAAATTATTGAAAAACATAGTTAAAATATTTATTTAAAAATTCATCAAAAATAGAAATTTAATTTTAAGATTAAAACATTAGTATCATTTAAAAGATAAATTTTTGATCTTTAACTTCATGTAAAAATCTTTTTTGTGCGGTAATATTTTCGGAAGTTATAGCAGAAACACGTCAAAATTTCGCTTAATTTTTAAGTATATAAAATTCTAGTTAAAAATTCGAAAAAATAACCCCCAGGTGCACATTCCCGGCCTCCAAGGTGTACACGTGCCAAATTTGGTAGCTGTAGGTTGAATGGTCTGGCCTGTAGAGCGCCAACACACACACACATTGAGCTTTATTATAAGTACTAGCCGCCTTTGGCGACCAGCCGGTTCGCCAATATTACCGCTCGCTACAATTTTCAATTAAATATTTTAAGTAACTGGTCTCTTAATAGATTCTCCAACAAAACAATTCTAATCTTCAAATTTTGATAATCATACCAAACTTATACTGTTGTTTAGATCGTTTCGTTCAATTTACTATATATATTTTGCTAATTTGTTGTCATTTCCGGTAAAACGTCAACTTTAATTTAAAGTGAAAATGATGAAATTGCAATTAATATAAAGATATTTTTTAATAAAACCAAGCGTTTTATTTTATTTATCATCTTTATTGCTATTTATTTATTACTATTATTATTGAATATGAGTATTGCAAACAGAATATCTCGGTATTTAAGTCTTATGTGAACTACAAAATATTTTTGATAATTTATGTAATATCTCAAAGAATAATTCAACAAAAATTTCTCAGATTTAGCATAAAATTCAGTTTTTAGTTTTGCTTTCAAAAGGATTGAAATGAAATCAATAATAATATTTTGTTCCGGCCTATAAATATATTTCAAAAATTATGAATTCTAAATTTAATGCAGTAAGGTATCATATTCTGAGAAATATTCTGGACACACCAAATTTTAAATAAATGAATGAATGTTTCTATTTTCCACGATCAACTAAGACTTATTTATGAAGTTTTGAATGTTAAAAATCTAGAAAAACTCAACATTTTCATAATCTTAGGCCAATTATTCTTAGAAACCTGCGCGCTGATTGGCGTATTTTTTTTTGAAACCATCGATGGAAAATCTAAAATTATCCTTTTTTTTTATTGAATAGTGATATTCAAATTTTCATAAATCAGTCAGTTTAAGTGATTGATTTAGTTGAATGGAAATTAACTCTTTTTATTTAAAATATTAGTGTTTCAAGAGCATTTTGTTATTCGTGATTTCGACAGCAGAAGCTTTATGTAAAATCAAAAATTCGTTATTTATTAGAGCATTTATTGAATTAAGTTACATAAAATATAATCATTTTTCTATTTAGACCATTTTATCAGATCTGTTGTGTTCGTGCGTCAACAAAAATAAAATGCATACAAACTTATTATGAAACTAAATCTTATTACATTATAGATAATATTATCAAATTTACATCAACTTATTTTCATTCAAAATTCTAGCATCGTTTTTAAACAACAAATTAAAAGTTCCAAAAATATCACTGTTGCCAATCTGAATTTCACAACTATTTACAAAATAAAATTTATAATTATTAAAATAATCGTTTGCTACTTTTAAATAAAATATTTACGATTTATGTCGAAACAGATCTTTGTCTTACTAAAGGTTTACAAATTAGCTGTGTGGCCATGATTTGAATGGATATCCTGTTCATATTAAACAAAACTTGCCTTAAAATAAAACTGATTTATTGGATTAATAATATAGAGAGTGTAAAAGATCATAAAATAATTTTTCTTGAATTTATTTTTTAGAAAAAATAATATTTCATATTTGTTTCATTTCCTACAGACACGTGACGAAAATTATATTTTTGCAGATTTCATTTCCAAAAAGATTTGATTTATTTTTAGTTAGAGCTTTAATCAATGTGATGGCAACACTTTGAAAAAAGCTATTTTTTTCTCCTGAATGCGAAACGTGCTTAATCCTCATTTTTATTTTTGACGAAAAAAATTATTGAAAAACATAGTTAAAATATTTATTTAAAAATTCATTAAAAATAGAAATTTAATTTTAAGATTAAAACATTAGTATCATTTAAAAGATAAATTTTTGATCTTTAACTTGATGTAAAAATCTTTTTTGTGCGGTAATATTTTCGGAAGTTATAGCAGAAACACGCCAAAATTTCACTTAATTTTTAAATAAATAAAATTCTAATTAAAAATTCGAAAAAATAACCCCCAGGTGCACATTCCCGGCCTCCAAGGTATACACGTGCCAAATTTGGTAGCTGTAGGTTGAATGGTCTGGCCTGTAGAGCGCCAACACACACACACATTGAGCTTTATTATAAGTATAGATGGACTATAAATATGAATTAATATTTCGGCTTAAAAAGAGAAAGAAACTAAAGAACAATTACTATGTTTAATTACTATGCGTCTACTGAACCAGGATCTGAAATACGCTATCTATATTTCTACTAATATATTAAAAATGTAGATAGACCAATATATTATAGAAATTTTACTCTCCTTTTTATAAAGCCAGAAATCAGAAGCCTTTTTTTTTCTCTTTCATCTCTATAAGTTTTGAATAAAAGTTGAAATGCCCATGACCAGATAACAAAAAAAAAATTGAAGAAGATAAAAAAAAAGTTTTAAAACCTGCAAACTGCTTATTTGATTTAATATAAATCGATTAATAATCATCTTTAATTACAAATTAACTCTATATTTTTCTCTCTCTATGCCCTGCCCTGCACTCCATATTTTTAGGGGAAAAGGTGCATTTTTGGGCTAAATTTCTACAAAAAAATATGAAAAAGGGAATTATAAATACTGGAAACATAATTTAATAAATTAATTAATAGCTAAATTATAAGTTACTAAATTAATAGCCTTACTTTAATTAGTTAAAAAAAATTTCTCATTAGACATTATCTTCATAAAATCAAAAAATAGATTCATTTTATCATAACGTCATTAAATTATTCAAAATAAGCAAAGTCGTTATATGAACGCATGCATCATTCGGAAACAAAAATAAAATATAAATTTTTCTCATATTCAATTATTTTGCAAAAATATCAAAATTAAAAGTAAATAAATAATATCGCTCATTTTTACTTTTATTTTATTATTGTTAATAGTTCATCAAAACCGGAAGAATTTAAATTACTAACTTAAATTAGAATACTCACATAACGGAAGATTTGATTTTTAATTAATTAATTTACAAATAATTAATTTATAAATAATTAATTTATAAATAATTAATTAATTTACAAATATGTGGAAAACTATGGAGAGTAATGATGGGATGATTCTAAAAATTCTATTATTAAAAAAAAAAGCCTTTTGTGTTTATTTAAAAGAAACTTCATCGTGATCAAGAAACAGAAAGATGAAGAATATTGGGTCTAGGTTCATTTATCAGTTACTAATAGGTTGTTTGTTCTCAGAATACCTATCGAGAGAGCACATTAGAATGGCACTATTTGTCTTCAAGATTTCTATTTTCCTTATCTCAGTTTGCGGAAATTCCTTTTGTTTTCTTAGTGGTAAATCATCAGAGTTTTGGCAACTTATCAAATAACATCCTATCTGTCTGTTCTATATAATTATCATTCAGAATCAATTGAGAAAAATGCGCCATTAATATAAAAATAATAACGAAATACATCTTAAATTCTATAATATTTGCACTGAATTTTAATTAATAATTCGGAAAATAATATAGAAGAAATACCAAAAAGTATAAACAGATAGAAATTTAATAGAGTTAATAATATAATAATAAACTTCACGAATTGATATTAAATTAAAACATTTATAAACCTTCGATGCAGTCACCAGCATCATGCAAAGTTTGTTTACAAAAATGGCAAAGTCGTAAAAAACATGTAGCAGTATAAGTTTTATTTATGGTTCTGATGTATACGAAAAACTAGTGATCTTTCACTTGTAGAATCTCTGGAGCAGTTCAGTATTGGATGCGAAAACAAATTATTGAGGTTTGAATGTGGGTAAAGGAATTACCTTCTGTGAACAAAATAACCAAAAAATATATTATAGTCATGAGTGCCAAAAATATATATTATAGTCATGTATAATATAGTCTGTGAACAAAATATAAAAAATAAAATATAGTCATGGTTTGCTATTGAATAGAGTCAGAAATTCTAAATTCTATGAATTTTTCGATCTCAGCCATTAACAGCACTAATGCAGTTTCAAGTATTCTACTAACTCTCCATCTCTGGAAATATTTTGCACAACAGGTGATGAACCATGCGATCTGAGCTAATAACAGCGATAGCATATTCCAAATATTCTACGAATTTTCATATTCTGGAAATAGTAAGACACATGTTAATTGATTATTTGTTCTAAAACCATCAAAAAGACTATCATACTTCAGGTAATTCATGGATACATGTAGATGGATCTTTCAATTTGAAGCAACAGCAATACTTTACAGTGTCACGAATTCTACAATTTCCCCATCGCTGTAAATAGCTTTTCCACAAAACAGTGGATTTCGATCTGAGCCTGCAACAACACTAATATATTTCAAGTATTCTATGATTACCATAGCTCTGAAAACAACAGTAAGCAGGTTAATGAATCATTCATTCTGAACCATCAACAGGACTTGATGCAGATTCCCAATAATTGCAGGATATTTGATGTAGTATTCTTCAGATATTCTATAAATGCCATATCTCTGGAAGCACTTTGGTCACACAAAGCACTTTGGTCGTGGATCGTTCATTCTAAATCATCAACAACATTATTGCTTCACGTATTCTAAAAGTTTTATAAGCCTAGGAACAAGTGATTCATGTGTTGATGGACCGTTCGACTCAAACTATCAGCAGCACAAATACTATATCAAATATCCTGCAAATTCTATATAGCTGGAAACATGTTGTACACAGCTCTGATGATTACATATAAGGATTTAAAAAGTTACAAATGGTATCAATATTGCCTTACCTGTAATTACCCGATTACTTCTATTAAAATTCTAACCTTGAATAACTATTGTTAACTAATAGAACGTTTTGATTAAATAACTCATGTCAATAAAGTCTTATACTCCTTAATAATTATCAAAATAATAATATAAAAAATAATTTATTCTAAAATGGTGATCAATGAAAATTTCAAAGGGCTCATCAGAGTACAAGATATCAAAACAAATTTTTCTGTAAACTCATCAGAATGCAAGACATCAAAGCAAATTTTAAAACGTTTTGTGGAAGCAAAATTTAATTTTAAGAGATTTTTATCAATCAGTTTTAACAATCATTCAATAATTGCAGGACGTAAACATGCATCACTAGACCATAATAATTCAACCATAAATCATGAAATGTTTACTAAATATTTAGTCATCTGGTATCTCAGTAGCTTAGCCGAAAAGTTTTTAGTTTTGGATCAGATGAGCAGTAAGTTTCAGATACTAATCAGGTTCATGTTTAAAATTGGCGCTTCTTCAAAATCTCGAGTTCCTGTGAAAAGTAAGATAGAAAATGAACTTTTAGAATTATAATTCAAATCAATGAACTATCAAATAATCTCCAGAAGTCCAGTCCGTCCTCACAACCGTTCATTTTGATCACACCAGAGAAATAAATTTTTGCGAAACTTTCAGCAGCATCTGAAACTTTCTGCAACCCACAAATCTTGTTTTCTAACTTTATCGCGCTGTTATTTAAAGTATGAGATATACGAATTAGTCAGCATAAGTCCTTTTAGCCACCTCGAAAAGCGAGAAAAGCAATTACGAGGTCTGTCAATCCTCATCCTCATTCCGTTTCTAAATGAGATCTCTAGCATTCCTCAACCAGCGTCATGCTCGAAAGAATAAATTTATAGCACAAAGAGAAGGCTATTAATATGTATAATGACCGTTTTCCATGAAGATTTATTTTGGGAAAGTTTTAGCGAGTTTGAATATTGTATTGTCTAAACTTAAAAGAAATATAGTGGCAAGTATGGGTTATAATGTAGCATTGTTTCATTGCAAAAGTGAGGGGATATTTGAATTGTAATTGGAAAATTTATACATTAAAATGATATTACTTTGTATAAGAATACTAAAGAAATGTTCCCAAATTATTGCAGATTTCCTTTTCATATCGAGGTGTGCGTGCGAGCGTGTGTGTGTGTGTGTGCGTGTGTGCGTGTGTGCGTGCGTGCGTGTGTGTGCGTGTGTGCGTGTGTGTGTGTGTGTGTGTGTGTGTGTGTGTGTGTGTGTGTGTGTGGGTGTGTGTGTGTGTGTGTGTGTGTGTGTGTGTGTGTGTGTGTGTGTGTGTGTGTGTGTGTGTGTGTGTGTGTGTGTGTGTGTGTTAACTATGTATTCTTTATAAAGAATTTAAAAAATTGCAAAAATTTAAGGGATAAATTAAATAGTAATATAAAAAAATAAAAGTACACGTTTTAATTTTGCATATTCTCTTTATATTTTTTAATATAATAAAACTTTTGCTATTTCTTTTAAAACTGCTTCCCTTAACAAAAAAGGAATACAAAATTGTTTAAGTTCTCCAAGAACAAAATTTATCAAAATATGTTTGTAAAAAAATCTCGGGATATATGAAAAATTGTTTTAATAAAAGTCATTTCATTTATTAATTTTCATAAGGATAAATATTTCGAAAATAATTTGTTCTTAGCAAAATTCTTATTAATTCTGTATAAAAAGGATGATGATGCTATTCGTTATATAATACAGAAACAAATATTTAGTCAGTGTGTCGAAATTTCTTTATTAAGAATATACATATATTTTAACTATGAGGTTGCTAATACTTAATATAGTCGAATGAATAACACTTAAAAGTTTATTATTGTAATTTTTTTGCCTGTTGTACTTTTTTGAGTGAGTTTTTTCTTACCTCTCTAATTCTAATTAAAAACCTTTCTCCTTGTTTATTTTGTAAATTGGTTAATATTGTATGGAATTATTTTGTAAATCGATCAATTAATTTTATTCAAAATTAGAATTCAATAAATTACATTTTAACATTAAAGCATCCTCATTTCTGAGATTCCGATTTTTTTTTATTAATTTTATTAAGAAGTGTTAAAAATACGCATTCCAATCATTAAATATTTCAAAAAGATGTTTGTTTAAAAAAAAGGATTTGTAAAGAAGAAAATTAAATATTTTTGAAGAAAGATCTATGCTATTTAATCCATCTATAGCATTATTTTTTTTTTCTTGAGTGCGTATGTGTTTATATATAAAAAATTTATCTAGCACAGATTTGGAGGGAAAGTGCATTTTTTTTCCTTCTATAAAATGTTTGCAGTCCTCTTACAAATCTTAAGTATGTCAGAAATATTGCAATTAAACTATTGAAATAGCTGCCTAAAACTATTTGTCCGTTATCATTAAAACACTCAGCATTAGCGATGTTATTTGATAAATGTCTTCGAATAGCAACATCTTTGGAAAAAAGTTGAAATTTTGCTGACACTATAACAGATTTATGGCTGGAGAATGTGCTTAATTTTACAACATAGATGCCTCAAAAGTCCAGCTGAACAAATATTTTTGAACTGCAAAAAATCTACATTAATTTTGTTCAATCCAGAAAAAGACATTAAGATGAAATAATATTACTATTTGCTTAATAACTCTTAAACCAGTTTCCAGATAAACCTATTATTTAAATCATTATTATTACAATGTAGTTGTCTAATTTGAATTACAGTAAAAATAAATTTTTCATGTTGTCCTTGTATGTTCCTCTTTATATAACATTAAATTTTAGTCTTTAACGTGTAACGCTCCATTTTTACTAACTTTAAACTATCGGTTGTCAAGTAGGGATTTTTTAATAGAATTGCCAAAACTTTACTGCTCGAATGGAGGCAAATTCAAATCTTGAGTTAATTTTCGGACACCCTTTATTTATTTTTATCTGTTTGAGCTTTTGTAATTGAAAGCATTTCGTTTTATTTTGATGAGCTACAATTGCTCTCACGCTCTTTATTAATATGATAATATATAGATTTAAAAACAATTCAGTCTTATTAAATCTTTTCTCCCGAAATTCGTTTTATTTATAAAAGTAATCAAATTCAAAAAGGTGAAATAACTCTTTATCATGAAAACACGGATCATCAAAATATAATCCGAGCACAATTCTCTTTAATCATGAATTCTACGAGTGTAAAATTCTAATTTAAACACTGCGATTCGAAAACAAATTCAGGACCATATCTTAATAGAATAACTTATTGTATGTAAAAGGACTTTCATGATTGTAATTCATATTTCATTACTTTCACGGAACACTGACTTTCCTCAGAAATTCTTCTTTCCAATCTCTAAGATGGAAACATATACCTCTACTTTGTGCTGCCATAAATCAAATAACCATACCGAAAAAAAAAGATCATCCATCAAGTAAGTGAATAGTAAAGAAAATTCTTGCAAATGAAATATTATCGGGAATATTGCGGAAAAGCAGAAAGCATTTTTCAATTCCACTGTGCCTTTTTCAAAGAAATAAAAGTCGAAATGATAGTAGGATGAATTATTGAATTCTCATCCATAACCTCGAGTCAAAGAAACCTTCAATTAAAAGGAACGGCGGCACTCTGTGGTGTTTATGTCTTTGAAATTGCGGGTGCTCTTTATTTATGGAGTGTTTATTACGCGTATTATTGAACGTCCTATTTTCTGTACGACATATAGAATTTTTATTTATTTATTTGTTTTCTTAAATTAGTTTTATTAGTGTTAAAAGAATGCTGAATAATAAAATTTGCAATCAAATAGTATAAGGTATATTGATGATGTCTTGTCCTCTTTACAGCGGAAGAGGTAAGCAGTAGCGCCTGAGGGTAAAGAACCCTGAGACCCGAGGGCAGAAATCTGACATCTAGCTCATATGAAGATGACACACACATTCGCTTGCACAATCAATTTATACACGGGGGGAGGGGGGTCATTAACACAACTTACAGATAGAACACAGGGAGAGCAACAGCCATACCCAGGACTCAAACCCGGAATACCTAGATCACGGAGAAGACGCGTTACCCCTTAGCCAGGGCGACGGCGTGTAAGATATCTTTAATGTATAATATGAGAAGTAAATATTTCAAATTTAGATTATACAAAGGTAGTATAGAAAATTTGCTATAAGTAGAGGAAAAATATGACCACCCTTTGAAATTGGGGCCTAATGTATTTTCTGCTAAGCAAAAATTAAATATTTCTTGTGGAGCTCGAACAAAAAAAAACGTTTAAAGTAAAGAAAAGTTGGAAAAAAAACAACCTGAATACTTTTTTCGAAAAATTCTCGCATATTCTCAAATAAATGTGTTATCTACGCCACCTGCTTAATATTGTGGACCTTGGGCAAGGCACGAACACCATAAGGCCACGATTTTTATTTCCAAAATCCCACATGACTGTTTTGTGTTTCGTAGTAGACAAAAATACATTTTGGAAAAAAAAGAACCAAATGCATTTTGGAGACCCTTTTATCGACAGATTGAAATCAAAATTCGAGATGGGATTACAATTACAATGACACGATCACTAACCAAATTTCATTTTTTTGAACCGTTGAATTTTTGTGTTATTGAGATTACATACATGTGAAAGTACAGACTAACAAACAGTGAACCCTTTGTAAGAATTGATTCAAAATTTGATAAGTATTATGCACTTAAGATATAAATGTAGATTTTATTGATCTCCATTTTAATGTTTTGTACTTATCGTAATTACTTGTACTCGAACAGCTAGACAGACTTCCTTTAAATAGATTTCGTATGAAATTCGATAGAAATTTATAAATTCGATTAGAAGATAAAATTTCAGTAGCCACAAAAAATGGATCAAAGTGATTTTGTGTTATTCCAAAGTGATTTTGTGTTATCATGTTGATTACGTAATTCAAAAATGTCGGTTTTTTATTATTATTATTATTATTATTAGTTCAAATTTTTGACAATAACGATACTTTCCTTCTTTATACTTTGTATAGGAAAAATGAAAAAGAAAATCGTCAAAAATATTATAGCAAGAGATAATTTTTAAAACTTTACATCAGAAAAAACTTCACATTTGCTAAAATAATAAAGGTCTATAAACACACCTTCGTAAAAGCATTCGTAATTTTTTTCACTTTAAAAAAACTATTTAACCACTTTTTTAAATCGAATTACTGAATTTATAGAATTATACTAAATTGCCACATTAAAAAATAGTTATTTTATTATCTGAGTTTGTCGTTTCTAAATTAAATTAACTAATTCTCAAAATCAAAAATTAAAATAATGCAAAGTCCGAGATACATTCATTAAATATGATACAAAAGTGCGGAAGCAAGCCTTGAAAATGAAATATCTGTGAAATGTTAATAAAGTTTTTTAATTAAAAGTAATTAAGTGAAAGTCAACTCCATAATTAAACTAAATGCTGAAAGCTTCGACAACGAAAGGATGATAAAATCTATTATATTGACCAATGCATAGTAATTTTTAAAAAATAGTAATAAAGATTCAAAAAGAAAATTGTACTGAAATAAAATTCGTTTAATTTAAAATCTTGGTTTAACTTACAGTCCGATTTACACTATAATAAAATAGTGTAAGGATGGATTTTGTGCAAAAATATCCTACAAAATTATCAAGAAAAAAAATACCAAAATTCCCATCTATTTTTTTTTTATCCTTTAAAAAAAAAACCTTTTTTTTTTTTTTTTTTTTTTAATCTTGGCAGATTAAAATATTTTTAGGATTGAGATTGGTTTAAGAAAAGTCATTGATCTAGCTTATTAAATAAATTTAATTTGATTAATTAGTTAATTTGTTTAATTTATAATTTAGTAACAAATAAAGGCACACCATTTTATATGAGATAAGGAACTGAAGCATTTAAGTTTCTGTCTTGTTGAACAAATTTTTAAAACTTATGCCAACCTACATAACTTCATACAAAGATTGATGAATTTGGTGGTACACATACTCTCTATGGCCCTGGAAAGGGTTAAATCAGTGAATCTAAATTTCAAAAAAAAATGAAATAAAAATTTAAGTACTATTTTATTATCGGAAACCTCATTCCCAAGTACTGCCTATAAGTCAAATATGGTAACTCTAGATTTAACGGACAGAGAGTACATAATGGTAGAGTGTTGTAACCAGAGGATCTGTGCTTAAACCATGAAGCGTTTGTTCGAAACGCATCATGTAATTTACAGGATAGTGCCAATTTAAAAATATTATCATATTTAAAGTAAATATTATCAAGTCATCTTATTTTCAGAAAAATAGTCACTTACCATAAAACTTCCAATTTTTCGAGTTCGATCAAGTACAAAAAGAGAAGTTTCAGAACTTAAAATCTCTTAATTTCAAATAAAATCTGAAGAAATCTACCCTATCTAATATAAACTCCATCAGTCCATTTATCAATTTCTTGATTTCACCCAAGATGAAAATTTATGCAGAACTCCTCACCCAGCATTATCTTCGCGCAATCTCCATAATCACGGCCTCCGCCTTTTATAGCGCTGATATTTAAAGCATGCCTCAGTCTGAAGCGTTAGTAAATACAAACTCCCTTTATCCGCCTAGAATAGGGTAGGGGGAAGGGGTCATCTTTAGGGTCCCCCATCCTTCCTTATTCTTAATGAGATGTGCAGCATTCCTCAACTACCGCTTCACTTTGAAGAATGGGATTATCTCGGAACAAGGGGGAGGACGATTAATATGTATGATGATCAGCTTCCGGGAGACTTATTGTGAGAAATTTTTCACCCTAGACCAGACCTTTAATTTCCTGAAATCACAAAGAGAATTTTGAAGGGCCGAAATAAAAGGCAGGAGAGATGCTCTTCACAACCTTGGTTGATGGTGAAGGTTATATTAAGGTGATATGAAAGGGTGCTTCGAGGTATTATTAAAAAAATTGTGAATTCTAATGGTATTTATTGTCTTTCGTTGTGCTAATGGGTTGTTTCCAAATTAAGCACATTTATGTCTCTGATAAATTGTTTCAATTACTGAAAATGATCGACATTTTTTGAAGGATTTAGAACATTCTTTTGCCATTTATGTCATTTGAATTATAATAAGTGTCAAATAGTATTAGTTGAGGATTTAGATACTTTATGATTCTAGACATTAGATGTTATAAGACAACACTTCAATTAAGGTGGTCAATTCAATTTCATATTTCAGAACATTTTTAACATATTAATGATTTATTTTAGGTTAGTATGTTTTATTTTATAACGAATATGCATTTTTCTTTCTTTATTTATTATGATTCTGAGCTGCCTCTCATCTATGTTTGAGAACAATAATATTGAAGATGTTCGCTTTTACAACTATTTTAATTCCAAAGCGAATGTAATCAGACTTAAAAGAATCTTATCAATTATACTTAATAAAGTGTAAATATTACCCTAATATTTTATAATTCATAGAATTTGTAATTTTTTGAAAACTTATTTATTTGCCATTTTGGAAATAAAAATGTTTTGGAATCTACCTGCTTTCAACCCTTGCCAGTCTAGCGGTTCTAGGCGTCAGCTTAATTGAAAATCTACCATTACGTAGTATGAAAGGAAATTTCCAGATATTATTAGCAGCTCTGTGCATTCTAATGATATTGTTTTTTAATTTATACTAATGAGATTTTTCCAAATTAAAGATCACATTTATTCTTCAAAAAAAATGATTTCTATTGTTATATATATTCTATATTCAAAAACAAGCTCTAGAATGTTCACTTTTAATGTCATTTAATTAAAATTATGTTCAGGTAGTGTTAAAGGAAACTTCGAGTCATTATTAGAAAATTTGGTGCATTCTAATGATATTGTCCTTCATAATACAAATGAGTTATTTCAAAATTATGTACTAATCATATTTACTCTTCTGATAAATGATTTCAGCTACTATGAATTCTCGAAATTTATCAATGGACTTTAGAATGTTCTTTCTCTATTAATGTCATTTCAGAAAAGTTCATTCTAAACTGAAATGATGTGATTCTGCCGAAGCACAACAGATAACATTAATTAATGCGGTTATGAGGGCATATTTTATTTATTTCAAGTACATTATTCAAAAGAGCGTTAATGAATGTAATTTTCAATGTAAACAATATATAATGAATTGAGTAACCAAGAAATTAATGAACAATTAATTTTGGACCAATGCAGAATTTGAACTTTTCCTTGATATGTTTTCATGAAATATCTGTTTAAATTGGTTGTTTTGAAATTGTATACATATACCTGTTCCAAATGTTTTTGTATCAGAAAAGTACGGTTATTATTTTTTTAAGTTTAACAAATAATCTGAAATTTACCATGTGATTGTTTTTAAAATGTGCAATATGCACATATCTATATGTCCTGTTTTAGATATGGGTCAAATTTAGGTTTCATTCGATCGAAAATGATCTCCCCAAACTTCTTCACATGATATCTAATAAAATTGTTATCTCCCTTCTTCCACATATAATTGTGGACCTTGGCAAAGCCTTGAATGCCTTAGTGCTCAAATTTTTATTTTCAAAATCCCACAGGAAGAAATTGCGGCCTTTATAATTTAGTAAAGAAAACCGATTTCGGCTTGGCAAACGATGGTTATTAAATATCTTCAGTGTGAATCTAGGTTTTTATTGAATCTAGCCAATAATCTTAAACGACAATTTTTTCGATGATTAATCCATGTGATGTGGTTAATACACAAATACTAAAAGATCAATTAATGTAATTTTGATTTCATCTTTCTTCCGGACAATCGAAACCAAAATTTAACATAGAATTATAATCGTAAACACAAGATCACATATTAAACTTCATTTATTTAAATCAATTACGTTTTGAGTTATGGCGTTTACATTTATGAGAAATCACAGATAGACAAATGGTCAATTCTTTTATATATTTGGTTCAAAATTTGATACGAATCTGCACGTTATATGCTAAATAATCTGTGAACCAAATTTTATTTCTCTGGGCCTTTACCTTTTTTGAAGTTATTGAGTTCACGTGTACTCGAACAAAAGAACAATCAGAAGGGATTTAGCCTATAATTTGATATAAATATGCAAATTCCTTTTATCTAAGTTGTTAAACCCCCGGAGGGCACCTCGAAATGAGGATGAGATGCTTCCGGTATGGTGGTTGGATCTCGCCACCCTGGAAGATACACAAAAAGGTGGGGGATTTGGCTCCTCCCATCGATGACGGGAAGTATTTCCTTCGGTAAGGGTTGTACCGTGGCCGGTGATGGCACTTAGGACTCAACCACAGTTCCCGCCAGTGTTGCGTATGCGGCGGTCCGGTCATTCAGTTTTCGTTATCTGTGTGCCTTCAGGCGGGTCGGAGAGTCAGTGATATGACTTATTTAAGTTGTTAGTCTCACCTGGTGGAAGAGGACGAGAAACTTCCGATATGGTGATTAGTTCTTGATACCCCGGTAGGTACATAAATGGTGTGGGGTCGGCTACCCCATATTAATGACAGGACATGCCTCCCAGGGTGAGTTCTTGTGTGGTTGGTGATGACCCCTAGGACTCAACCATTGTTTCCACCAATGCTGCCGATCCGATCATTCAAATTTGTCCGTGAACTTTTATAGCGAGTCGGAAAAGCCAATGTATAGTTACCTATATTGTTGCATTTTTAAGTGTTCCTATTTACATTCATGCAAAAGTGTAGACAGATAACCACTTTTGATTAGAATACATATATATTTGATTAGAATACATACATGTACATACATTAGGTACATATATATATATATATATCCCTTAATTGGGGAAGTGCGGTCTGTGAGACCGCTAGCGATGGATTTTCTGTCACCCCTATTCTATTTTTAGCTCAATTGAATGGATTGACCCTGTAGCTTCCTGTTTTGTGACCTTCAATACACATGCAATTTTTCAACCGATTTCAGCAGATGCTTTTTAAAATCTTCGAGCGCGGTCTCTAAGACCGCACCTCTCTGTTACTGTCCCAGTGATAAACAAGACTTAGCAGATGGCGCTAAAACTTGGGCCCCGAAATATCATCCAGTTTACTGCTCCTATTATGAAGCAGTGCTCCTGACACTTTTAAATGAAGCAGAAAGTGATTTTAGTGATAAGGATAATTGTACAGAAGAGTCTTTTGATGAAAGTTCGCATTCACCTGATTTTGATATTATGTTCAAACATAAGGAATTTTTCTAGTGATAATATATTTTGAAAAATTTATAAAATATATTAATATACCAAGATATATATATACAGAACTTATAGGTTGATTTTTATACTAGTTCTTCACCTATTTGTTTAAAATACCCAAGAAAACGGTGCTATGAAAATCACACAAGCCGATAAAAAAAGGGCCAATTTTACCTATTGTCATTTTTTTTATTTTTCATATAACTGATGAATATTACATTATATTGTCTTCTATATACCTTCGTATACTGTAAAAATAAATATGATTTAAAAAGTAAAAAGTAATATGCTTTTTAAAGAATATTATTTGTTGTAACATGTAATTTGAGAAGAAAATGTATGTTCCAACACATTTACTTTTTTCAATGATAATATATTTTGAAAAATTTCTAAAACATATCTATATATCAAGAAAAATATCTGCAAAATATATTGGCAGTTTTTCATACGAATACATTCATTAGAAAATTTAATTTGAGTGTAAATGAAATGCGGTCTCGTAGACCGCACCTCCCCAGTTAAGGGATATTTTTGATGACTGACCTACCTACCAATTTTACACATTTAGCTGTTTCCGCTTTAAATTTATTATGTTTAATTGTACACGGACAGACGGACAAATTTGTCCATAACAGATTTCTTGCAAAATTTGATGGAAATTTACAAATTTGATGTTAAGGTCATAGACCAAATTTCCTCTGTCTAGCTTAAAAGTTTTTGTCACAGACAAATTTCACAAAAATTCACAGAAAAGTAGAGCAAAAGAGGGGCAGACATGATTTCAAAAATGTATTTTTCGGATTCAGGGATGTTTGAAACAGGCAGAATCAACAAAAACCCGAGTACGAATTTTTTGACAATTGCAATATTTTCTCTTTCGTTATTTCATATACAAGAAAGTAAAAATTCTAAATATTCTTCCTTAAATTGACGATTCAAAATGAGTTGTATTTCATAATATAAATGCGTTTTATACACATAATTATTAAACGGAAACAAAAAAAAACATTTCGAACAAATGAATTTTGAGAATCGAATTTTTTTTTTTTTTTTTCGTAAAGACAGGGATTTCAAATAAAATTATACACTTTGAGACATACTCAAAGAGTTATTTACGAAATTTGTAAAATTTCCCAGTAATTCATTAGTTGTTTTTTTTTTATTTACGAATGAATTAACTTAACCAGCATTTTTCATTTACATATAGACGTTATCATAATATTAACATAAAATTAATATACTTATAATCGCGTTTTTCGCATGAAATAATAATTGGCGAAATAAGTATAGTGATCGGACCTGGTGGGCTGGAGATTTCTTTTCTACTTTTTATATATGTGTAACAATTTACGTGATTTTCAAAATAAATACGACTCTGTCTTTGAAATTTTAGAGAATTTGTAAATAAGTTTTAATCGCGCAAACAACGAAATTCAATAAATAAAAATAAAATTCTCCATGAAAGCAGGAATAAAAATGAAATGAAATTCTTTCTAAGTATAATTTTATTAAATCTCAAATTCTGCATTTCCTTTTTAAAAAAAAAGCATTTTCTATAAATCTCAATTCATTTTTTTAAACCCTTTGAATTATTAAATAATTTTTCTATTCTGCTTACCTCTTCCTCTTTTGCTTACTTCTTCCAAAAATCCTCGTCTTGATTTTTCAATCCTTACCTAACTCGTCGTCGATTTCATAGGCCATAAATCTTATATTTCTGAAAAATAATTTCCCTCCGTCGAATAACCTTTAAAAACCCTTTTGTAACTATTGCCGACGAAATAATTTCTGGGGTATTTCAGAAAAGTAAAAAGCATTTTTATATTACTTTTCATAAAACTTGAACATTGCAATTTTATATAATGGAGGCATATATTTTCATATAAACGGAATTCGTCTCTTAATTAGTTAGAATGATGGACATTGATTATATTCCAAAAAGTCGGAAAAAGCCTTTTATAAAAGCATTAGATAGAATTTGTAACATTTATTGTTCTTTTTTTTTTTGGATGAGATGACCACTTTACTTATAACACACTTTACTTATAACACAATTCTTTTCCATAATTTATGTGGTTATTATGAAGGATAATTTCCTACCAAAAAACATGGAACATTCTTTCCTCTACTTTACAGTATACTTTGAGATTCTAGAGAATCATTTTCAATAACCTCTAAACGTATAGCGGAGATATAGTATTATAACAAAAAAAGCAGCAAATCCTTTCAAGTCGCGCATTCCGCAAGAGCAATATAATATATTTTGTTTTTCGGGATATAAAAAAGGAAAGTGGCTTGCATTTAGTGCGCTTTCCTTTGGATCGACTAGGACCCAATTCCACCGAAGAACCGTCGTGTAAGGGGGTCTGTTGCACGTTAAATCCGTCCTGACCAAACGTCCTCCCGCTGGTGTGGTGTGGAGAGGGGGGTGCCTGATCAGGTGTTGTCCTCGTCATCTGATCGTGGTTCAAAATTAAGAGGTCCGTCCCAAAATAGCCCTAGTGTTGCTTCAAACGGGACGTTAATATAACTAAACTAAACTAAACTTCGCATAGATCTAGAATTCTAACTAAAAGGCAACGCATCAAATTATATTTATTAAAATCATTGCGTTTTTTATTTTTCCCTCTCTAATCAGTGGTAGATTTAAATATTTTGTGGCTTTAGGCAGTGAATGTTATGAGCAAAGTCACTGCACTATATTGGTCCTTTTTTAATAAGATTGTCAATCCAGTTTCATATTTTAGCATATTTTAAACATGTTAATTATGTATTTTAGGTTAATATCTTATTATCATATTAAGTTAATATCTTATATCTTATTATCATATTAAGATTATCTTATCTCTTAAGATTCCAGACTGCCTGGCATGAATATTCTAATAATTAAGTAAGCACAAGGAAACATAGAAACTGATCACTTACTTATATTTGATCCTAACATTTTATCATTTATAAAATTTTTATTTTTTGCAAATTTATTTATTTGACTTCGAGGAAAATAATGTATTTTAATCGACTCGATTGTGGCTCCATTTCAGTCTAAAAGCCCTAGGTAGCTAGCTGCCTAGTCTAGCCCCCACAAACAGATTTGATGCAAAATTCAATAAACATCTACAATTTTGATGATAAATGTGCATATCAAATTTCATTCATATGGCTCTTTGCATTTTTGAATTATCATCTATAAATGCATACGACCAGACTAACTAATAGACTTCTCTTGGAAGAGCTTTAAGATAGCTTTTTTAAGGAAGAGCATCTAAATTTTAATAGCAATTTAAAGATTTGATGTTAAAATTATATATAAAATTTCATCTCTCTAGCTCAACGCATTTTTACGTAATCGTGATTAGAGGACATACATATTCCAAAAAGATGTTTTTTATCCTTTTTCAAAATTAGGGTTATCTGTAATGTTAAAATCTCTGGATCGCGTATTTTAGTGATTATAATATTTACTCTTCGTATTCAAAGAAATAAAAAAGAAGATAATAAAAGGGATACAAATGAATATGAATTTGTGGTTCTAGCGAATTTTTTCCGTTTGGTAGCATTTCTCTTGTTAATATCTATGTTTGTCATGAGAAATTTAGTATAAAACTGTTAGTGACTTTATCTGAAAAAAGAAACGAAAAGAGAGTATGATCGAGTTATTACAGCAACGATCGTATGCAACGTTCTTGTCTGAAGATGTTGTCAGTGAGTTCCGTTTAGTTACATCATCGCGTTATTTTTAAAAGTAACACTTTGTGTTATTTCGAATTCCGGTCAGACAACGAAAGCTATATCTTAGTTGGCATTGCCTTCTCCAAACTTCCACACCACATCATCGGGAGAGCATACGGATTTAACATACTCCAACTCCGCTTACGCAACAGTTTGGCGGTGAATCAAGGTTTGAACATGGAACCCTTCTGCTCCTGAGGACGGACCTTACCACCAGGGTACCACGCCCCTGAAACTGTTGGTGAAATCGACATTCAGTCCAAGAAAGAACGCGGATGGGCACATGATAAACACAAGTGCCAACAAAGAAATCTCCTAGATCCACCATATGGAACAATACAGCCAGGAATTGTTCTATATTGTTCTAGCAATATGGAACAATATTGCTAGAACTGCAGTCCCACTTCCATTTGAGTACGACATACAGTTCAAATACCATTCTATCCCCTCACAAATTTTACGTCAGAACTTTCCAAATATTAACTTTTAGGTTTAAAAACTGAAGAGTGCGTAATTCTTAGTGCTGTTTAGTATTTGTGAAAATAAGTTCTGTTTATGAAAAATATCATTTTCTGATTTCGGTGGCGCATTCAGAAGTTTTCCATCGCAGAATTTTTCCTCTATCTCTGAGTCATTAAATACACAACAGTTATCTTTATACTGCCATAAATCAAATCCTTCAACGAAAAGGAATAACTCCATCCATCAAACAGGTGAATGGCAAAGAAAACGATTTGTAACTATGGCAGAGTAAATATTATAAGAAATACTCTTGAAAACTATAAAGTATTTGTTTAGTATCCATCATTACTTTTTATAAAAATTAGAATTTAAAGGAGCATGATGGTTGCTGAATTTCGATATATATATATTCTATATCAGGGAGACTTTTCGTTAAAAGCACGAAGAAATCTATGAATTCTAATACTCTAAAAATGCATTTCATCTTCCTTGTGGACAGGATATGTGTTGCACCGCTATTTCGGACTTTCAGGTGTCAATAAGGAAGAAACAGAATATTTACTGTTTAGTCTAAATATTACAAGGCAAAGTATATTTTATATTTTCACTAGATGAGCACTATTTCTCATTAAAGAATAAAAAGCAGAATATCAGTTTTTTTCTGCATATAATATATTAGAGAAAAATCGTCTAACTTACGCTTAAAAAGCAAATACTCCTATAATGAGATAAAAACTAAATTATATCAATATTATTAATAGACGATTTATTTCAAACCATTAAACATACAATTTACAGGGTGGTCATAAATCCAAAAAATTTATTAAAAAACATTGAATATAATACTATAAAATTATTACTATGAAATAATTATCAGATTCTTAAATTTTTTTAGCAACTAACGCAAAAATAGAAATTTTACATTTCATTATTACTTAAATGTCAGCGGGGAAAAAAACGTTCAATATGTTCTTTGGTTCCATGAATTTAAGTCGGCCATTACTGTTCAATATCTATTTTGGGGTTACATAAAGGATAAAATGTTTGCAATGTCTGAAGATATCGATACAAGTTTAGGATCACAGAAGCAAAGTTCAATGTGATAACCAAAAAATTGAACAATAATTTGCGGAAATTCGAATACTGCATTGAACGCTTCGAGCTACCAAGGATACTCATATTAAAATTTAGAGAGGCAAGAGATTTTATTCAAAAGTTTATAAACTTCTTGACAATATATCGAAATAATCATATACCAAATTATAATGAGTGTAAAACTTTGTGACCACCCTGTACAACTTTCTTTGTTGAAATTTGTTATAACTAGTATTAATTTTAAATAATCGTCTCGCTTTGTTTATTATTTTCAATATTAGTTGTATTCCAGCAATTCTAATTGATTTCAATTGAACCCCTTACGCATAATTTAATATTCGCGATTTTTCACAGAATATCATTATAAGCATTAAATTTTGCTGGATATACAAAATTAGACAGAGTTGTTCTAATAAATATACATCTTTTTTTTTCCTAGATATGAAGTATACAAAAAAGAAAAATATTACTTTTCTGACTCCGGAAAACACATTTTTCGAATTATAATTATCTGTGAATACGACAATTCAAAAACGTTTTCAATTAAACACACAAAATTTGATGCATGCATATTCTTTACATCAAATTTATAGATCTCTATCAAATTTTGGACGAAATCCATTTATAGAAAGTCTCTCTATCTTGCTGTCCATAACATGAAAACTACAAAACGGGGAGATCTAGATGGATAAAATTTTGGTGCACAAATTTAATACTTAAATTGTAACTATGTATTAAATTTGGATTCAAATCTATCAAAGAGTTTACCGTCTGTCGGTTTGTATTTTCACAAGCATATGAATACAAAAATACAAAAACTCAATGAGTTCAATATGTAGTGTTTGGTATGTGATCTTATTGTTACAATAGTTGCGCTGCATCAAATTTTTATTTTAATTGGTCGGAAAAAGACATCAAAATGCGCGTTCGATTTCAGGATACTTACATACATCAAAGTCATTACAGTAATATAATAGCATAATCCTACTGATTGATAGCCAAAGATCGCATTCTAATAATCACTTTCTAATTCTCTTTTGTAACAATTTTTCGCCAATTTCCTAGATTAATAATACGCAAAGTTAATAGTAATATGTTAATAATGCAATACATTTATTAGAGAGTATGCAAAAAAGTTTAAAAGGAAACTACTCCCTCTGGCTCTATTTATTGTGTGCATCAGTCCTCCCTTGAATAGAAAAAAAAGGGCATCTTTGGGATCTACTTCCTGTTACACATATATTCTTAATGATATATGTTATATTTTTAAATAATTACTTCACTTGGAAAGATATAATTTTCACCGAACACGGGAAAATACTATTAATATGCATAGTTGTCACTTTTACGGATGACTTATTGTGGGAAAATTTTCAACTGAACCTTTTACTTCATGAAACAACAAAGAGACTAGTGGGGTGTATAGAATGTGCTTCAAAGTCGGAGCTAATAAGAAAAGTTAAATAATGACGGGATTTATTAAAATTATTATCATTATAAAAGAGAGGAAAGCAAATTTTGCGGCGTTATGAAAAACATTTGTACTGTAAAACTCTGTTCTACTTTTTGACATACTGTTGTGTTGTTGTGCAGTTATGCAGATTTCGTTTTTATTACCTAAGATAAATGGATTCAATTATCGAGTATTGAGAAATCATTATTCTACTAACTTCAGACGTACCTTTTGTAGTAAATGTCTTTCAAATAAATACAGCAAATTGCTTACTTAAAAATACTTAAAAATTTTATTTTATTTCACAGCCTTCTGCTGTAGAGTAAATCTTTGATATCAGTGCATTCCTTTTGATTCACCTCTGTATATTTTCAGGTATCTAAAAATCATATTTATAAGTTAAATTATAATTAATTTTTAAATCTTTTGTATATTTTTAACGGTTTTATACTTCATAAGTTATCGATCTTTAATGTATCTCTGATTCATTGTATACACTTATTAAATGTCTAATATACAGGATGTTTCAAAATTTTAGGGGTGATAGGAAACATCTAAATAAGCAATTTTCACCATACAAAGCACAGGCGGAGAGCAAATAGTGAACCGCTAGGTGGTATTCGTTACTGTCACATGAAAGAACAAAACACCAAACGGATAGAGGAGATACTGAATAATTTTATTGACAACTTGTATGGCAAAATTTCAGAAGCCGCCTGCTGTAATACAGGCGTTACACCTGCGACGTAGTGAGAGGCGCACTTTTTTAAACACATCCAGCATTTCTCGGACGGTGCCGGCAGCAACAAAAAATCCTGGCAACTAAGTCCTCGTCGGACTTTCGGATAGGGCTTTCGTAGATGAAACTTTTCAATTGACCTCACAGGAAAAAGATAGGAGAAATCGGGTGAGCGTACCGGCCAAGGTATGAGCCCATCCCGACCAATCCTTCCAACGTGTCTTCTCAGGAAACGCTACCTGTACAGTCTTGCGGCTTCAAAAGCATTCCCACTCGCCAGACCATACATAAAATGTATGTACGCCTTTTCCTGATTACTGTACGTCACCACACCTTCTGAAATCCACTATAGAAATGACGATGTGTAAGAAAACTCGCACTTTATGCTTTCCATTACAGCGCCATCTAGCGGTTCACCTTTTGCTCCCCACCCACGCATTGTATGGTGAAAATTATTTGTTTAGATGTTTTCTATCACCCCTTAAATTTTTACCTATGAGTTTTGAAACACCCTGTATATTATAACATTCTTGCCATTTTTTTTACATACAACTTAACTTGTGTGGAGTGGGGTCATTCTATAATGCATTAGATAACTGGGGGTTTTTTTGTAAAGTACATTTCTTTTTTAATAAATAAACAGGTGTAATAACCGATAGAATCAACCGATACACAAAGAACATATTAAACAATTTTAAAACTTTAGAAAGCAATAGAAGCAAAATGAATTGAAAGTAAAATGAAAAAATATATATATTAAAAAGTTAATCAATTAAGAGAAAATAAATAAAATCATAAATGACAAAAAAAAACACATATGAAGAATATATTAAATAGTTTTAAAACTTCTTTAAAAGGCAGAAGGGAAAAAAAATGCTGAAAGAGAAAAAAAGTCTGAAGAATAATTCTTATACCTAAAATATAACTGTAATATTGCATAGTATTTGTATCATGAATGAAAGTAGAAAGCGATTAAAATTCTACTTTTAATAACAGTAAGGATTTTAGACATTTATTAATCCGATTGATAATAGATAAGAGGACTCGGTGATGGATTTAAGACTTTTGCAACCCAAAGAAGCCTACATTAGGAAGATCCTCTTTTAATAAACTTATCAATTTAGTTGGCGTTTCAACACCTTCTTTAACTTATAACGACATTAACAATACGGTGATAGTTTATGTTATTTTTTTATTTTAGTGACTTTATCAAAATGTATATGCTTTTTACCATTTGTTTAAAATTATTTTTCAACAATGATTCGTTACTTATAAATATTGTAGTAACTAATGATGCAGGTAGGAATCTATCCATTTATATTTATTTGGCAACAAAGTTTAAACATCTTTTTTATCTATTTGTATACGTCACCCAGCGGCTTTGCTTCGTTTCCTTAGAGAAAAACTGCTCTATGATGACTGCAAGATTAATTAAAGTACTGTTAAGTACAGGCCCATTTAAAAATCTTATAGAATAAACAGTGTAAAACAAACAATAGTATTTATTGCGCAAGACATTACAAAATATGTCAAATTCTGTAATAATAATGAATTGAATATCACAGAATATGATTCAAAATCATATTATTTTCGTCCCGCCAAAATCACTGAAATCCGCATACAGCACCTTATTTTCCTTTTAACTTTTTCCTTCGCCTTTTTGAAAACACATCAAGAAGGTCTGAACTGTAACACTACAAAATTACTGAAAGTCTACAGTAAGCTTTTTAAAATTGTTTTTATTGATATTATTTCAGATTTCTAATTTTATATAATAACACCAATGAATTTCCCATTAAAATCAATATTTAGATAATACGATTAAATTAATGTGAACGTCAAATTAGATCGCTTTTTGAAAGCATAAATACATCAAAATCCCCTCTAAAAGTCATTTTATTTATTTACTTGTTCTTCAAATACTTCCACCTTAAAAGTTACGCTTCCATTCAAAAAACAAAATAGTACATATTTTTGCTAATGACATTGCTTCTGGAAAATAAGTAGCTTTCAAAGAGTATTTCATTTTTTTAATCCAGTCGCTGACGTTGAAAAATTTGCCTGAGAAATGGTTTCTTTACTTTTCTCAATTTCTTAGACGTTATCTGTACAGTCGTCGACTCCTCGCAACCATATATCAATGACCCGCACAAAATAATTTTCATCCTTCAAATACGAGAAAAGTAAAGAAACCATTTGTAACTGTTGCCAGTGAAATATTTCACAATAAAAAGCATCTCTTAGCTCCGTCATTCTTTTTTTTTAATAAAAAGGACAAAAAGAGTAATTCTTGAAATTTAATCTATAATCTGAAGCAGAAGAAAGCTTTTATCATGATGATGTAATAAAACGTAAATTTGTAATATTTTGTTATCTAAAAAATTTTGTCATAAAAATTTAATATTTCGGAAATAAATTTCAAACGTAAAAAGTAATTAATTCAATTAATAACCAGCGGAAGAGGTCTCCCTAAAACTTTCTCCCATATTCTCAAATAAATTTGTCGTGCCAGAGAACGCCTTACAGTGTACTGGTGAACAAAAGATTCGAAATATGAACTTTTGACATAAATTTAACATTTTTATTGAATCTATCGTGTCATCCTTGGCGAGTTATTTGGCGATTAATAGCTGGCATGGGCTAATAATATCCAAAAACCGAATTTTTGATTGCACGTGTTTTTCTCAACCGATTGAAGCAAACATTTAACACAACATTGTACTTGTAGTCACAAAATCCCATGCCGAATTTGACATACTTAAGACATTGCGTTTTTGAATTACCGCATTTGCATCTTTCTGAAAGTATAGACCGACAAATAATCAAGCCCTCGTTGGGTTTGATTTAAAAATTTGATAGGTGCCTATTCTATAGAGGTTAATTCTGTGTACCGAATTTTATCAATCTAGCTCTCTTCATTTTGTAGTTATCGTGTTCACTTATAATCGAACAATAAGACAGACGAACTTCCTCAGAACAAGTTTAACTCAAAATTCGAAAGAAATCTGCAAATTTGGAATTAAGGACCGTATAGCAAATTTTAACCGTCTCACTCAAACTGTTTTTGAGTTATCTTTGAAGATTCTCGAATTCTCGAATGCGAATTTTTTTGAGGATTATTATAAACATTATATAACATATACGAGAATGTAGAAGAAAGATATGATACATCAAATTTATTGCATTAACACTTTACATGTTTTTACATTGCACAAATACGTAGATGAATTAAATGGAAAAAAATCAAATAAAAAAAAGTTACAACTTTTCATATTATAATTCAATTATTCACCATTGAAGTTGGTAGTATCCACATAGGAATATTCTCCTCAGCTGTCTAACAGTTCCGTGTTTTAAATTATCAACTTTTTTCCAAGGGAGTAATTTTACAGCTGCTTAAAAACAAATAATGATAATATAACATGAACTATAATACTAAGAGATTGCATGAAATCCAAATTTGTTTGAAGAAAAGATGGCTTTTCCTAAAGAAAAAATTTATGAAATGCTTTATTCCTAAATAATCAGTTGTTTTTAAATCAAGCATTAGCTGCATGTAAAATATATTTTTTCTTTGTACAAGTTTGAATATATCACATTTGGATTTTGTCATTTATCTTCATAAAATAGAGAAAATATTCCTTGATATGTATTTTAGAGGAGATAGTGAATCTTGTTTTATACTTGGTAATCATTTTACTGACAATTTTAAATGGTATATAACTGATATTTTTAATGGTTTACTGATACTTTTAATGGTATATTGATATTTTTAATGGTGTACTGATATTTAAATAGTAAAGATATGAACAAAGAGATAATTCTCCCTTTTGTATTTACTATAATGCACTGGAATAATTTTTTCTAGTTCTTCGATATTCTTCCTTCTGCATTTTTATATGATAAAATGCTATAAAAATGTGGTGTTAAAAAAGTGTATTCGTTCAATTATTGCTATTTAAAAAATGACGGTGTTTTGTTCCGTGCATTCATAAATATTTTAAGCAGCATTTTTAATCATATCTGTTCAATCAAAGTATTGAATTCATTTTTTCAGTAACGAAACGGAAATGTGAAGTATTCATTTCTTTCATTTTTTGCTACGATATCTGGTAAAAATTGCATATTTCTTTGAAGTAACTTTATCACTCCTTTCTTTAATAATTATTTATGTTTTGTACAAACTGAAACAAGTAGGGTTTTTTGCCTCTGAAATAAAAAGATGTCAACAAAAAAAAATAACTCAATCAAATACAAACTTGAAAAAAAGATAAAAATTTCAATTGATGAACATAAAAGAAAACTGAAATTAGAAAAAAATCATTGGAAAAAAAATTCGCTAAAAGATATGCAAATGTATGCTAATTTTAAACTAATGAAAGGACCATGGAGTTTGAATCTTTTTACAAAAATACGTTTTTCCCTTTTCTTTATGTAGTCGATGATGAGATTAAATTTTTTCGTATGACTTGCTATATGCAATATCCTTTCGAAGTTACAATTTTTATATAAAAATAATACTGCTGCAAATCTTTAATATTAGTTTCCTGCACAGTTAGTCTCATAATAAGGAAGAGATAGTTTAATGGATTTTATTCAGATATTTTATAGATGCCAGATTTTAATGTCCCCAATTTTATCAACAGACTTTGTTATTAAAAAATGAAGGTTCTGGAAAATACAAGAATTAAGACAATATATTTATTAAGAGCCGATATCTTTCCAAAAATTCTATATTCTGTAATAAAGGTTATATAAGCAGAAGCAAGCAAATTAAAGTCAATTTTCTCTTTGAGTGTTGATTGCACAACATGCTTTTTGCTGCACTCTATTTCCTATTGAAGTGTTGCGGTTGTATAATAACGATTTTCTATTTGCCTTTATGTTATAGATTGTTTCAAATGCTATGCTTCCGAACATTTCATCTGTATCTTGCTATCAATGTTTCATGTTTTCTTGCTGATTAAAATATTACTTTTCATTATTGAGCTTATTGCATTTCTTATATCATACGCCCGTTAGACTGGTTTCATAAACAATGATTGATAGTTATTACTGTTTTATTTCCATTGAATCTAGAATATCGTGTCAAATCCATCAATCAAGGATTTCATTCACATTGTATGTAGAGGACAATATAGAATTACTCAATCAAATTTCTTGAGGAGGTGTAGAGTAATAAAATAATATATATAATATATTTATACTGGAATGTATATTCACAAATTACTGTGCATGGAGTAATATAAAGCGCTGTGTCCTCACAAGAAAAATTTTCTGATTACTAAGTAGGCTGTTGATTACTACAGCCGATAATTGATTTTACAGAAATAATCTGAAATGGTATACATTTCTTGACTTAGCTTATGTGCACCTAACGTATGTAGATGGGAAAGGCAGTCGATCAAAGTTCTTGAAAAATGCTCTCCCGAATATTGTAACTTCAAACGTAAACAACTGATTTGTCTCCCATTGATTTCTTTGACGGAAGATCCTAAAGAATCTTGTATGCAAAACTACTCTTGACAGCACAATGAGCCTTATAGCAAGAATATTCATTCCTCAATCAACTTTCCTGAAATCCCAATTTTTTTTTCAGAACATTCGCAGCAAATATAATGGAGTTGATTGTTCCGTTCTCTGGAATTTTTTCATTTCCCCGATTGCTATCTTGATTAATTAATTGAAATACTGATTATAATTGCAGTTAAGTCAAAGACATGCAGGATCTATTTTTCCACGATGGTTCATTAGCAATTAATTGTTTCCAGAGTATAAATATCTTAAAGACCTATCTTTCAAAGTGATATTGTGCTTAAGTGGCGTAACTTTGCAACTTATAATCATGAAGAAAGAACCGAAATAAAAAAAATGGAAAGAAAGCCAGTTTATGAGTACACGAGTATGAGCCAGTTTTAAAATAAACTAGAAATTATTGAACGTGATCCTTCAATACGTGTACCTTCTTCACTTTACATTGTTGATATAGCCTGGTTGTTATGGGGCAGGCGTGATGTGAGAACTACGTATTAACAAATCAGTAGATTTTGATAAGTTAGGGGAAAAAGCAGTATCAGTTTTGTATGATGTAACTAGGTTTCTCTCTTTTTAACACGCGATTGAAAATATATCAGTCATGTAAAATAAGAGGAGGGTATGCTGCGTTTAATTCAATCATATAAGCTATCCAAGAAATATTTTCCATTTTGCATTTTCTTCATTTATGAAATTTGAAGTCAACCGCCAACTCGTCAGAATTTCAGTAAACCTGAAGTTCTGCTCTTACTGTTACTGAATACTGTTTTTCGCATCTACTTTTCGTATGACACATTTTTATGGAAAATGCAGAAAGTACCATGATTCAGCAAAATGTTTTAGCATCTTTTTTCTTCTGTCTTTCATTTATTAAATTATTGGTTTATATGTTATAGTCAATGTGATTTAGCGGTTATTTTTAATAATAACCGTGATTAGTGTTGATAGTGACAGATTAATTATATTAATTGTAACAAACATAAGATATAGTTTAAAAGGTATTTTTCTTACAAATATATAGAGAAAATAAGTAATGCAAGTATATATAAACATTTTTCACAGCAGATGAATATGAAGATAATAAGATAATAATGAAGATAATAAGATCATTTTAGCTCTTCAGAAGTACAGGAATCATTTTTTTCACATTCAAAAAGTGTGCACAGTGATTTAGCTATCTTGTTGAGTATATAGCAATGTATAGTTGATGATAGCCGATTGTTAAGCCGAAAGCAAGAAAAATGTTCCCGTCACTAACGGATATGGGTTACCAAAAACGGTTATTTAGGCCCGTTCGAAGGCATACACATAAATCTGATTGACCGGACCGCCGCTACAGCAACACTAGAGGGAACTATGATTCAGTCCTAAGAACCATCACCAACCATGTTAAAAGTTGGTGCATAGCTCCTTTCCGTGGAAAGTATGTCCATTCAAAAATAGGAGGCAGCCGACCCTCACTATTTCTGTACCCAACAGAGCAGCAAGAACCAGCCCCCAAATCGGAAGCTCAAGTGTTTCAAAAACCTTGATACAAATTTTAATACATCCAGTACTGATTTTTGTACTGAGCACATCCAGTCAAAAATTAGTGCAGAAATGATGGTCACAATACAAATGGTCAAACACTAGAGGGTTAAACACTTCATTTCGAAATCT
>JAPMOR010116803.1:314317-334703 GCA_026543865.1 Argiope aurantia
AATGGTCAAACACTAGAGGGTTAAACACTTCATTTCGAAATCTCTCATGGAATCGTCAGTGTAACATTAGCTCTAAATGGATTTTTTTCATATTCATATATCTTATTGTGATTTATACTTGTCTAGATGTGCTCTATCATCCATTAAAGTTTGTCTTATGAATTTTATAACACCTAGCAAAGAGAAGAAAAAATGAATCGTCTGTTAAGATTTGTACTTTGCATATATGCAAATGGGATAATCCAAAAAAATGACTTAAATAAATGAAAGTTAGCATGTAATCTTGTGATTGCAATTGTAATTATAGTTTCAAACAATCGGAAAAAAGATGTCCAAAATGCAACTTCTATGTTCTGGTACTTATGTATTGAAATACCAAAATTTAATTGCCAAAGATTGTAGTTAATAATCTCTTTCATAACTTTGTTAGCCAACTGATGTGGTTAATAATATAAAAGTACATTTATTAAGAAAGTGTACGAGAGAGTTCAAGAAAAACAATCCCGCTTATTTGATTAGAGAATAAAAATGCATCTGGCATTAAAATATTCTCTAACTCTGTATTTCTTTTATTTATTTCCATTTTTTATAAATTTATTGACACAAGTAATCAAAATTCAACAAATCTAAATAGATTTGTTCTTGAAAACATGACCCAAACACAATAAATTTCAAGTTTAATTTCATTGAATCATTCTATGTCGAGAAATAATCTTACTTCCATAAAAAAAAAATTAAAAAATTTCAAAAAGTAATTAAATTTTCTCTTCCACTCGGCAACCCTTAACAATTTCCCGCTGCAAGAACCTTTTTTCAATCTTTAAACCTTTACCTGCACAGATGTCAGTTCCGTGCAAACATATATCAAAATTCCAATAAAATGAATAACCTTCATCCATCGAACAAGTGGACTTCGAGGAAAACTATTTGTAACTATATCTGACAAACTACTTTCCAGAATATTTCGAAAAATAAAAAAAATAAAATAAACATCAATTTTTTTACATAATAAAGCAATTTTAAGGCAGAATGGAGAATAATTGAATTTTGATCCATAAACTTAAATCAAAGAATCTTTCTATTTGCAACGATGGGAGTAGATTGACGTTGATTATACTAAAAAAGAAATCGATAGTTCTTTATGACTGTATTTTAAATACGTTAACTGAAATGTTTTGTTATTACGTAAAATAATACCACTGGCGTACGTACAATCATTTTTTCAGGTGGTTCTGTATTGGAACTCTGTGGATGAATTTAAATAGTACTTTGTTCCTGGAATAAATTGAATTATTTGAAAGAAACGTAAAATGGGGGCTCTGCTTGTTTAATGCTTTTATTGTTTATTGCAAAATTTACCTGCCATTGTGAGCACTGCAAACTAAATTACAATTTGACGTTACATTTTATGCGGAATTTATTTTCTTTTTGTTCGTATATGCGGAAGATCATAAAAGGCATAGATCGTAAATTCAAGAAAAGCTGTTTACATCCTTGTGAAAGGAGATTATTGCGATTTCCGATTAAGCACATTAGACATTTAAACCTCATTTTGTGCTGCTTACTTTTGGCAATTATGAAAAGAGTTTCGTCCAGCTTTTAATTAATTAAAATTATAAATTAAAATTCAAAAAACTGCTTTAAAGTGCACATTTTTACTCTCCATACTATTTCTGTATCAAATTTCATACCTATGAATTTAACTAGCAGCGGACTTTCAGCTAGGTATAACAGGGAGTTGTCTAGGGTAATAAATGAAAAGAAACATGAAATAATATTTACAATAAACTAAATATTATATCTGTATCTAAAATGTCAAGCTTTAAGACAATTATTAATAAGACATTAAATATCATTTAGGTGCCTTATAAGTTTGAAAGTGTTAAAATATGGTGCAAAATTAATTCTAACTATAACAGAAATTGCTGTAATTTCAAAGGACATTATTTAAATTTAAAGTACTGCACATAAAAAAAAAGTTGAAAATACCCTAAGAATGCAACAATGGCAAAGATGCTCGTGATTAAAGAAATAAAATAAGTTTAATATTGCATTTTGAAAACGGAAACTTGACTATGGGACACACATTATTTGCCCATTGTATTGTTTCTAATAATTGTACAAAAAATGCATCGTCAAAGAAAGGAAAAATTTGTAGTTTTTATTGTGGATCATTCGACTAGACAGCTTTTTAAGGCTGCTAAGCTGACGAACCAAAAAGAATGACTCCATTACACGCCATTTCTATCGAAGCCAAACATCCTTCCCCTGATATGTTGCAGAAGCTTGGAGAGGAGGATGCCTCGCTGGATGCCGCCCTTTTTATCTGATTGCAGTTCAAAATTACCAAGTGCATCAAAAAACAACTCTTGTGTTGGTTGAAGATGAGCCCTTAATTTATCTGAACGTCAGTAATGAAAGAATGTCTGACTGTGTTTATTAAAATGATGAAAACTGTTTCAGCTTCATGACAACAATGAAATTTCTGCTTGAATGCTTGAATCGAAAGTTTTTTTAAACAGCCAAATTTTTGAAAAAATATAATTATAAATAATAATTCTTTTGAATTTTCAAACGGTATAACAATAGATTTTCTGCTGTAATATTTTTGATAGTTCTTGTTGGAAAATTAAATTACTTTTATTTTAAGCAATAATGTCAACATCCATTATTAAAAATAAATGCAAATTAATTGTTAAAATCAATTAGTTCAAGAAGATTTGACTTCAAAGAAATTTTTTGCATGTTATATTACAAATCCATGTTAATTACTAACCAAAATTAACTTCAGTAATTTTTTTGAAGAGCTAAAATATATAGTTTTGAACAACGCAACACCGAGGAAAAGAAAAAATGTTAGTGAATCAACAAACTGATGTAACTTCTTGCATTCTGATTACAAAAAAAATTAATTATCTGTTTTTAGTCTTTATTTACTTATCTACACTTATTTCTTTTTTTTCCTCCAAAGAAATATTTGTTGTAGAATTTCTGGAAAACTATTCAGATTTTAAAAGAAGTTAAGGGAAGAAAACTGAAAAGAGAAATCTCATATTTTGATCCTTGCAGTTATGAATGCTGTAATTTTTTCCGCTACTTCTGCTGAAGCATAGATTCATTTTTTTAAAATAATCGGAGGAAAAGTAAACGATTTGGATTTCTTTTCAACTGAATATGAAAAAATATGCCTAAGGCAGCTTCTTTGAAAGTGAAGACGCCACACTTACCTTGTTATTTTTACTTTTCTTGAGCAGAATGAAAAGGATCGTGTTATTTTCTTTCTTGTAATTTTTTACAATTTCAAAACTAACATCAATAAAAAAATAACTCTTCAATTACGAGTTAGAAAAAGTATACTACAGCTGTAAACCATGAAGGAAGTGAAGTAAAAAAAGTTGGAACGAAGATCGTTCGAAAGATACACAAATTCGTGCTAATTTTAAGCTTAAAAAAATCGAAAAGTGTAAATCGTTTCAGGGCATTTTTTTTACTTACATCTATATTATATTTTTAGCATCTAATTTTTGTCTTATTGATCATTATTAAACATATACGATTTGTGTTATACATTTTAACTTGAAATTTGTATTTCAACTCGTTAGTCCTTCGTAAATTTAATGATTTGAAAATAAACTAAAACTGAACCGAAATCAAACATGGGAACGAACTAATACTGCATTTGAGAACGACAATAAAGGACTTTTATATAATTTCCTGGGTTTCGTGTGCATGTGTGTGTGTAAAGACTTCCATTGATTTCATTTTGTGTAAACGAATTAATTCTGGAATCAAACATAAGTGAAAATTCAAAAGATATTTGGATAAACATAAGTGAAAATTCAAAAGATAAAAAATTAAGCCAAATAGAAGCATTTTTTACACAGTATAATGTAATAATAAATGGAAATCAGATCTGTCCGTATGACAAAAACAAATGCTATTTAGTAAAAAGGCATTGTTTTAGCATTTCAAATCATTTTTACCTTCTTATTAGAAAATTCCACATAGTTTTCACAGTTGCCAATTAGATAAAGTTTGAATTTTCATTATCTCATTTAATTTCTCATATTTGAAGAATGCATAGAGAAAGGATTGTAATTGTCAAAAAATTTGAATTAGAGATCTAGACGAATCTCCGCACTTCATATCTCCCTAAGACCGAAAATTCATTTTTGGAATTATGTTTATCTGTAAACACAATAACTCAAAAAAAGACTATCCTTAAACAAGATGGATGAAAAGATGACATTTGATCTTAACACTTAAATTCGTAGATTTCGATCAAAATTTTAACGCAATCCATTCATAGAAAATTTGTCTCTCCGAGTAAGCGTCATACCAGTTGCAATTCAACAAATTCAGATTTCGTTTTGTCTATGTAAATATGCTTTCAAAAAATTTTTATGTAAATATTCGCAATTAAAGTGTTCTCTCAGATCACATCCATAATAATCATTGAAGATTTTTTACAAATTAATTACGGCATGATTTAAGAAGGAGATTTCTCAACGAATACTTAGCAATATAAGTGCATAAAAGTCGTCACAACCGAGAGGAATCTGAATGTTGGACATGTAATTAACTCTCCTTGAAACTGATGGAAAACGCTTTCACTCGCCATTAAGAATTGTAACTGAAGTACTTCCTGGATCAGATGGACATTCAAGAGTCGCCAGAGTAAGAACAGCTCAAGGACAAAAATTAAAACTATTCCAGAGACTTTATTCCTTAGAAATCGGTAGTTCTAAAAAATTGCCATTCATTGCTCAGCAAAGATACAAACACTCAACGTCCTGCAACTCCAGTTGTTTCAGATCCAGATTGCAGTGAAGATGGTGATTATATTACCAAAATAATTCCCAATGTTGTCACTAAATCTGGTAGAGTATTAAAATTCCCAATAGACTCAATTTATAACTTTTGTTACAATTTCAATTACTCCATAAAATTGCAAGGTGTAAGATTATGTAAGCGTCATACCAGTTGCAACTCAACTCCACATGGTATAATTCAATTCTGATTTCGTTTTTTCGATGTAAATAGATTTCAAAAAATGTTTATGTAAATATTCGCAATTAAAGTGTTCTTTCATATCACATCCATAGTAATTATTGAAGATCTTTCACATTCCTGTTGTCTAAATGTAAAGAAAAGAAAGCTAGATGGATAAAATTTGGTACACATATTTATTCTAAAGTATGTATGTCAAATTTGTATCCAAATGTATATCAAATTTGGAACCAAATATGTTGCGGAGTCGTCTACAAACTCTCACAAACAGGTGAACTCGATAACTAACATCCCAATGACATATATGGAATTTTGTTTGTGATTTTATCACTTCATTCGTAATTATATGTCAAGTTTTGGTATCAATAGGTCGGAAAAAGGCATCCGAAATACGTGTTTGGTTTTCTGGTATTTGTATATTAACCACATGCCGGCGAACTAATCCATATGTAATAACCCAAATTCATATGTAAATAGGTTCTTCCGTAACAATTATTCGCCAACGTCATGCTTTTACTATAATAATAAAAAGTAAACAATTCTCACGTGTGGAAGTTTGAAAATAAAACCCTGAGCACTGGTAGCATTTGCAGCCCTGCCAGAGTCCTCAATTTTATGTGTGGGTGAGGAGAGGGATATCTGCCATTTTTACATGAGACTATGCGAAAAGTTTTATTTGAAATGACTCCCATTGTTTTCATGTGAATAGGGATGTGGATTTAATAGTTTTATGATCTTAGCTAAAATCCATTGGTAGTGAAATTTCTGAACATCCTTCAATCACCGTTCTGGAAGGAAAAAAAATACTTTCCAAATATCACACAGAAAAATAGTATATCCCAAATTCTCTCTCAATATGTTGTCTAACCTTTACTAAACTACAGCGGATGGTGGCAAGAGACTCGTTATGTTTAGAATGAAAATAAACCCTAATATATATGTTAGATCATTACTTTACCTCGCATAATCTTAATGAATTGTGTGTCACCTCCCCAATATTCTCGTTTCCATTTTAAAACAAAATAATAGATATTTTAATGATAATATTTTAGATTGTCTTTTCATCATTCATATAATGATACGAAAATCAACCACTAAAAAAGAAAAGAGAAATAAATTAATATTTAAGAAATGTCATTATAGGACAGACTGGCGGATAGATATTCTTTTTGAAGATTTCGTGATATAAAAATTATTACATGTAGAAAACAACGTCTGATGCAATCAAGAAGAAGGAAGACAAGATAAATGAAGTCAAGTCTAAATAAAGAGGGAAAAAATCTTTAAAAAGTTATTAATTTTTCATCTCGCCCAATGGTGATTAAATTTTTTTTCAAGCCAAACTTCTCTACCTCCGAATCATAATCCTTTAAATGATGATTCAAAAAAATCTTTTTATTTTGAAAATAATATAAATAATTCTTCTTCGTGTAATAATTGAATTACAAAGAAAACCATTATTTAGAAGCCAAATATGAAATATTTAAGGCATTAATATTTTAGGTCTTATAAAATTATGTATATAGACACATAGATGGATCTACCATGCCTTTCTCCAATCATTAGTTTACTTTTAAAGTCCAAACAGTTTTTGTGTTTGAGAAGTTCACTGCTTCTAAATAAAAAAAGACCTTTCAAAGAATAATTCATTTCCATTTGACAGCACACAACATTTTTCCATCAAGTCTTCTTCCCAATCTCTCATCTTTCACTTGCAATCCTTCGACTCTTTGCTGCCATAAATCATAGACCCCTCCTCCCCTCCAAAAAATGATTTTCTTATATCAAATAAACGAATAATAAAGAAAACCACTGGCAACTGTTGCCGAAGTAATATTTTCGAAAAGGTAGAAAGTATTTTTCAATATTCTCTTTTACTATTTTTCAAAAATGGAAAGGATGACACATAATTGAATTTTGATCCATTGCATCAAACCAAAGAAACCATCTATTAATATGATAGCAAAAGTCTGGAATATATATTTTTCAAAAATAGGAAGCAATCCTTGTGGTATATTTGTGATCTAAATAAATATTATTTAATCGCTTATTGTTACTAGTCGATTTTGGCGATCAATAGGTTTACCAAGAATACTGGCTGTGTTTTATTTCAATTAAATCTCCATAACAACTTGATTTTCATCATTTCATAGAGAAGATATATTTTCAAGCATCTAATTATGGCAGATTTTGAAGCCTTAAATTTTAAAACTTTTATATAAAAATATAAACCTTCCAAATTGGGACTATTACCAAGACGTCATTGCTCCAATAAAATTATCCAAGCAATCTATTTCAACTTGTACATTGCCTTTCGTTGTAAAATAATTTTACTTTTAGATTCGTAATGTAAGCTCTGAACATAATAAAAAGAATATTGATTAGTTTTCAACAGTGATAGAATTAATAACACTGGAGAATAATTGTTAATTATCCAATTAACTATTTGATGCAACAATGAAAACGGTATGAATTTCATTTCAAAATAAAAGTATTATTGAAAGTTAAAGCGAAAGAAATACTTTTAAGAAATTGTGAAAATTCATAAAAATTCTGTAACACAGTTAAATTGATATCATGATAAAAAAAAAATATTTTTTTAAATTTTAAAATGATGTCAAGATTAATTTTGTGTAATAATATTTTCATAATAACATTAATATCTCTCTTGATTTTCGTACATAGTATTACCACTTAAAATGTGATCTGTATCAAATTTGCAGCAAAATTCGATTACAGATTATTCGTATGTCGGCCAGCAAATTCTCGTAAATGTGAAGCTATAACTCGAAACCTAAAAAGCTTACATCAACGAAATTTATTATAGCAAGTTGTACTAAAATTGTAGTTCAATATAAAAATTCGATTTCAATCATTCAGTAACCAGCGAGAGTTAAACCCCAAGTTTTCTTGCATACTATTTAATAAACTTAACGTGCCAAAAAATACCTTACATGGCATTGGCGTGCAATTAACTTTTGAGTTGAATTTGCCATTTTTGTTCAATCTATCTTGGCGAATTAATTGGCGATTAATCCCTGGAAAGCTTCAATAACATCCAAAAATAGAATTTGTGTTTTAGAGACGTATTTCTCAACCGATTGAAATAAATATTTGACATAAAACTGCACTTGTAGTCATAAAACTCCATGCAAAATTTGATACATTTAAGTCACTACGTTTTTGAATTATCGCGTTTACATGTTTCTGAAAGTATAGACGAGCAGACAGTTAATTCAAAGGTGTATTTGGCTCAAAATTTGACAGGCGTCTACACTATGAATGTTAAATATCTGTACCGAATGTTATTTATCTAACTCTCTTCGTTCTGAAGTTATCATATTCGAACAGACGGACTCTTATTTCCTGTGAACGGATTTCACTCAACATTTGTTAGAAATCTGCAAAGTTCGTTGAAACACAGTATACCAAATTTCAACCATCTAGCTCAAAGTGTTTTTGAGTTATCCTTGCCACAGACATAGAGACTGATATTTTCCAGAAATGTGTTTTTCTATCTCATGGAGATCTATAAAGTGAGGAATCATCAAAATCTCGAGTTCGAATTTTTTGACGATTACTATACTGTTTCTATACTAAGTATACGATAAAGTAAAAAGTGTCTAAGATTCATACTTTGCTTTATTTACTATGTTGAAACACAGAACACGCTCTTATGCCGGACTCTATAATTAAAAATCTGAGCACTCGTGGCACTCACGGTCTTGCCCATGGGTCACAATTTTAAAGTGGCGAGGGGGAAAGGTTAGCATAAAGGTTAGCATTTTTTTTTTTTTTTTTTGAGAATATGGAAGAAAGTTTTGGGTTTGTTTATTTGTTTGTTTATTTTTTGTAATTCGGTTTGAATTTTTAATGATTTTTTTTATTATGCTTCTGCTTTTTAGTTTTACTTTTCATTAATATCTTCATTATTATTCACAATTATATTACACAGTATATATGTTAGCCTTCAGAATTGGTAATCGATTCAGAGCGTGAAACTAAGTAGCGGAAAATTTTGAGGCATAAAGAAATCTTTTCCACGTCCATCCTTAATCCATGCTAATTATCTGTCATTAGCATTTTATATCCATTTTCTTCAAGTCCCGAAAAATGATGCTCTCATTAGCAGTTGTGGACAGCATATCAGCATTTGAAAAGAAAGTGAGTGGATGAACAAACTTAAAAATTTCACAAATCTTGTCACTCTCATTTACATATTAAAGTGATGATTTTTTCTTAGGTTACATTTACTATACCACATGCAAATATCCTTTTTTATATTAGAATTTCTGCTCTTGTGTGTGTGTACTTTTTTTGAATGTGTTTTTTTTTTTTTTTTTTTTTTTGCTTTGAAAAGTAACTTCAAAAACTAAATGCAATCTTTTAAAAAAAGTGAATGTCGTCACTTCAAATTTGAAAAGAAAAAGAGGAAGAAAAAAAGCATGCTCTGACCCATAGAATCATGAATACAGAAAACAGTGGGTTTTTTTTTTTTTTCGCTGATTCCGGTAAGTATTGATTCACCTTTTTTTCGAATTGAAAAGTGAAGCATTTAAATTTTTTTTAACTTAATGTGGTAAAAAAAACTACGTAAGATAGCTTTTTTAAATAGCATCATTTTTTTACCTTCATTTCTTTAATAGTGTTTACTAGTGTTTCTCTTAGAATGAATAGAACTTGCCGTGTTTTGTTGTTGTTGTTGTTAAAACTTTTTTTAGATGAAAAGGTGGGAATTAAAGAAGATTTTTGTTGAATGAAGAAAGAAAGTTTTGAATAATTTCAACTACACAAAGTTCGGATTCAGAAAATCAATTCCCAGGCTCATAATAAGATACAAGTTTTATTAGAAATATTTCCAAAAGAAATTTAAGCACTTCAATTTTTTACTATTACATTATAAACAACTAGTTGTAAATGGATTAAAATTTATTCACTTTCGCTCGTCAGTCTACGGATATTCAAGGCGAAATTTGCAATGGCGATTTCGTAATCCATAAAATTTGTTCCGTTTCCAATTTTATAACTCCATTTAACGAATGATCAAGCAGGAAAAATAAATTCAAGAATGAAATCGAAAGAAAGATTCTAAAGATACGCAAATGTATGCTAATTTTGAAAGAATGAGAAATCTGGATCGTTTTAAATGGAAACAATTTGCTTTAATTTAATTTTGTTTTTTGTTTTTTTACATAGTAAAAGCGATGTTAATATTGTCTACTTTAATTTTTCTTCCATTTATGGTTTAACATCTACACTTCGAATGTTCTAATGCGAAAAGGGGAGGATATTGTAATTCAGTAAAATTAAAACTTGGGGCGATTACATAACTCTATTACCTGCACATTCGATACAACAGATGGCGTTACCTTATTAACATCAAAGTATATTTTCCTTGATCCTTCTTGGGGGTCATTATTCGATTAGATTATAAGTGAGTGTCGTGTATTTTTCATGCTCGCGTTTGTTTTGTCTTGTGAAATATGGAACTCTTGTGAAATATGGAATAATTAAGTAACTGTTCCTGAAACTCGTCTATTACTTTCATTTGCCTCATAATGAAGAGTCTCGTTCTCTCTACAAGCTTATACAACATTTTAGCAACACTATTATTCATTAACATTAGTATTATTAGTAACAACATTATTATTTATAAATATTAGTATTTAAGAACATTTTTTTCGTATCGATTATATTTTGTGGAAAACTTTTCACACTTTTGATTATTTTTAATAAAACTATAATCAGGGGCTGATTTTAAAAAAATAAAACGGAAATTTATTTTTTTAAACTGAAATAAAAGATACATTTTTGTAAAGATATTTCAAATGCGGTTAACAACCATATATATTTCTTTTAAAAGAGTTCAATTCAATAGTGTAGCAAAACTTCGTCTATGATATAATAGGATTTTTTTTTTCGTCTTCACTCCTGTTCATTGATCTAGCCAAGGTTGATAGAGCTTGGAGCATGCAAATATCTTCTCATACCTTCATCATATTTAATTTCAAAAGATATCATCAGCTGAATAAGGTTTTGTCTTCATAGTGATGAGTAAAATTAGTATCCGGGGAAGTTATACTTCCTTTATCTCCTATTCGTTGGTTCAACCAGACACAGAATATTGCAGATAATTTACTATAACAGTTTATCATTTCACCCATCGACATTCAATAAGGTATAAATGCTTTTAGAAATAGTGTGTACCAGAATATTAAAGAAGAATATAAGTAAAAAATGATGAGGTCAGTTTCAAAATAGCTCTCTCGAAGATAAAATCTTGAACCCTAATCTTATTTAATATAATTAAAATGATTATTATTTCATTTCCCCCCTTCTGTACAGGATATGTTAGTTTTACGGCGGATAAACAATTTTTGTACAACTTGAAATTCATTAGTAACGATTCCAGCTGTCAAGAACTGTGTCTGTCTTTCAGAAAGAACATGTTGCTTCTGATTTTTTCTCTATTTGATGCTGTCAGAGCAAGTTTTTTTCCAGATGCTGTCATAATCGTCACAAAACTGTCTTCCCAACCGGAAATCGTTGTCATTATCACTGTATTTAGAGACTTGGTCACGAAATAGTTGAACATTTTCTTTTGTCTTTATAGCATAAAACTATGCTCAGCTTCAATGTTACCAGTTCCATGACATCATAGTGATATTATAGCAAAGTGCCATTTATCTCAGTAGAGCATTTCTAACTAGGTTGGTTAGGCTGCTACCTAGGGCCGCGGGGTTAAAAGAAGAGAGTAGACAGGTCAATTTAACAAAATGTTTTCAAAATTATCACATAAATAGATTTATAAAAAAACATTATGCTAATTAATTATAAAATAAGGGGATTACAATCTGAATTACATCAAATTATTTAAATTAATGGAAAATAAATTAAGTATAAGTTATTACTTTTTAAAATGTGTTTCTAATTTTTAATGATTACTTATTGGTTATTCGTTATTTTTTATTTGACGAATCATGTAAAATAATTATTTTACATGATCTTTAATAAAAATCTTAATAGTTTTTAATGCTATATTTGTTTGTCTTTTATTAATTGCTTATAATCTTTCGTAATAAGCAGCTACTTGTATTTGGAAGTAAAGAAATCGCAAACTATTCATTCTGGTTAACGTTTTAAAAATGTTATTGTTTTATTTTTAAATAATTAATTTTAAAACAAATAAATAAAAACGGATATTTCATAGTTACTAAAATAAAAAAATAGCTCAAATAAATCATTAATATGCTGATTAATTCAAAAATATATTGAAAGGCGAAACTAAATTGGCCATTTATTAAAAGAAAAACCTCATGATGTGCCTTGTATAGATTATTAAACCCGCTACTGTTTTATCTCCCAACTGTTCATCATCTTTTTCCACTTCACCTTCTTATTACTCATGTAAATTGCGCAAGTAATAAAAAGGCATTTTTGCTTAGTTTTGAGCAATGTAAGAAAAACAATCGAATAAATATTTTAGGAAAAAATTGCAAAGGCTGAAATTTTATTGCCATAAAGAAATATATTGTTGAAAATAATACATAAAGATATTTTAAAAATTGCCAAAATTTGATGGAAATTTATATCATAAAAAAATTGGTATCAATAAGGAAATAAAATATTCTGTATTTTAAAATGGAAAAAAAGTTATTTTTGAGCAATATTACCATCAGTTATCACATAAAAATGATTAATTTTTATTTAAGGAAAATTTCAAAAAAATCACCCCCAGGTGCACATTTTCAACTCCATATAAAGAAATAATCGAGCGCAATGTAAAAAAATAGCCAATTTTGCATTTTTGACACTTTTTTTTAATTAGGTTTGAAAGTTGACACATATCTCCAGTTTTGATTATCAGCAAATTTCATTTTTCTAGCTCACTCCATTTTTGAAAACAATATGCAAATACGCAAAAATACTCAAACCCAGAGACAGTCAACTATTAGACGTAATTGCATCAAAATTTTATATAAATTTATAATTATGTTGATCAGCAGTGGATTTCCCATTAGGCTTACTAGGCAGCCGCCTAAGACTTCTGGTCTAAAACGGGGTGTAAGTAAATTTAAAAAAGTAAATTTAAAAAAAAAATTATTTTCCTAGTTACCAGGTAAATAAATAAATTTGTAAAACGCAGAAATTCTATGAGGGATAAAATGTTAGGATAATATTAATACATTATTTGTACATTTGATCAGTTCTTATATGTTTTATTACGTTCGTTTATTTATTAGAATATTAATGAAAACGAATATTTGCTTCAATAATATGATGCACAAATGTAGATACCAGACAGTCTAGAATCTTAATACATAAATAAAATTTATATATAAATACAAAAAGTTCATCAAATTCACAAAGTTAATAAAATATAAAAATCATTAACATGCTAAAAATGTGCTGAAATATGAAACTAGACTGATGATTTTATTAAAAGAGGTGCTTCATAATGTGCATTGCCTAGGACCGCAAAATAACTCAATCCGCTACTGCTTTGATAAAACTATATGCTCAATTGTATGCTACTAGATCATTTTATTTTTCAGTTATCGTGTTCACATGTACACAAACAAAAAGACAGGCAGACTTCCCTTCGGAGGATTTCCACTAAATTTTGATGTAGGTCAATTCAAATTTCTTATTTTTAGATAATTTTTGTAATAAAAAACACAAACGTGTTCACAAAAAAAAATACTGCTGAATACAAAACTAAAGATTATATTTTCTTTTTATAAAAAGAATCTAATGCAGAAAACGTAATTTTCTGTTATTACAATTTTTCTTCCTAAAAATTAGCAAACCTTCTCTTTGTTTATTTAGAATGCAAAAAAGTACAAATTTTACATTTTCAAATTATTTCTTTTTATTTATTATACTTTTAAATACTTATTTATTATCTTACTAAATTATTTATTATACTTTTCTTGCTTGAAATCGTTAGACAGATAGACGATATTCAAGTTACATTTTAATAATATTCATAAAGTTCTTATTTTTGTTTTGTTTTTAACTTTTTTGTTAGATCTTTATTTTTTATTGTTTTTCATAATAAATATGAAACACGATAACTAAGAATAAAACAAAAATGTCATTATATCTTCCCGAAAACATGCGCAAATAAATATTTGAGTATCAAAAATAAACACAGCTTGAGTACATTTCACGACGACCTTCAATCAAAACAAAGTGATCGTAAGATATCATGAATCATCAGTTTGATGGAAGACTCGGAACTATCAAAAATACATGTACTGGGAATACAATAATTTCACTGTCATTTCAGAATGAAATCTGAAACGATTCAAGTACACCTTGTTTCAGATAATACAATGAAAATAAAACAACATTTGGTGCATATGTATCCTATTGCTGGCATCTTAGATTTTAAAGTTATCCTGTTCCATTTTTTTAAAAATTATTTGAATATAATTGTTTCGTAGAAAATTATCAAAATTATTTATTTTCGTTGCTGTTTTACATCATAAATGTAAATTTTTCATAGATGAAAGTAATTGAGGGCTAACATTAAAATGATTATACAGATGTCTAATTCAATTATGATTCAATAACTAATTTCTAACCTTTGCAAATACACATATGCTTATGCTGTAAAAATATTTAAATAATGTAATAAATTATAGTTTATCCTATTTGAATTGACATGTTCGAAAAAATATTATATAATCTCCTTTCGCCGTCAGTAATATATTCTTTATATTACATTAGATTCTGTATATTTATTTAATACTAGCCGCCTTTGGTGACCAAACGGTTCGCCAGTATTAACTCAAGATAAAAGGTTCAATTAATATTGTCACGTAGAACTGTAGTATAGAACTCAATGACACACACACAAGAGGTAGAGCTAAACCAATTTATTAACTGAACTCTGAACTCAGAACACAGTAACTGACAAATCTTCTGCTTTTATACAAGCAGAGAAAGTTCCAGAATACTCTTCTGGGGAGAGTAAGAAAAGTCCAGAACACTTATCTGGTAAACTAAAGAAATGTCCAGTATCTTCTGGAACATGAAATAAAGAAAAACATAAAATCAAGGAATTAAGCATTTACATATACTATTAATCGCATTGTCTCTAGCGGGATTCCAACCCAGGTCTCTTGGTCATTTGACCAGTGCTATGACGATTCGGCGATGGAGATTCTACTGTCTTTCTTCAATACGGCATTGCTCCCTCCTTAGAAGAACAGCGTCTCGATGTTATGACATTTCACTGTGTGACTCCAGCTCTCGATCGAGTCACAGGGCCAGTATAAGTTGTCGTGTCTTCACGGTGAGTAGTCTCTTGAGAAATGTCTCTTTCCGGAACCTCCATCATTTTGTAAGAATGTTGATCGTCTTGTTCTTCTGGGTCATGGTATGGCTTCATGTGTAAAACGTGGACAACTTCCTTCGGTTTCCGCCTTCTAGAATTAGGATCGAAATCGGCGAATTCATAAATGACGTCGGACAACCGCAACAAAATTTGATAAGGGCCGAAGTACCTCTTGAGGAGCTTCTCGGAAAGCCCTTTTTTACGAACTGGAATAAAAATCCACAATAAATCCCTTGGTTCGTATGCCACTATCCGATGTTTGGAGTCATAATGCCGGCGATCTTTCTGCTGAGCCTCGAGAGCTCGTGCACGAGTTTATTGCCTCGATTCTTCTGCCTTATTGATCAGATGACTAACATAATTGTCTTCTTGGCTGAACTCGTTGGGGTAGAGAGGGAAAATCGTATCCAATGGCGTTTCAGCTTCTCTCCAATGTAATAGGTAGAAGGGTGTAAAACCTGTCTTGTCTTGCTTGGCAGTGTTGTAGGCGAATGTGACGAATGGCAATATCTGGTCCCAGTTCTTCTGTTCGACATCAACATACATAGAAAGCATATCTGCTAGCGTTTTGTTGAATCGCTCTGCGAGGCCATTTGTTTGCGGATGATAGGCTGCAGTCATTCGATGAGTAATAGTGCACAGTCTATTAATATCGGACACCAGCTTGGACTGGAATACTTGACCACGGTCTGTAATGATAACTCGTGGAGCTCCATGTTTCAGGATTATGTCCTCTAATAAGAATTTGGCTATTTGTGTAGCTTCCGCCGTCGGTAAAGCTCTGGTGACTGCGTACCGTGTCAAATAATCGGTGCATACTACAATCCATTTGTTGCCGTCGTCAGATTTTGGAAATCGTCCTAGAAGGTCGATTCCGATGCGATGGAAAGGAGCAGCAGCTGGTGGAATAGGCACGAGACGACCTGGTGACTTCCGAGGAATAGATTTTCTCCTTTGACATTCTCGGCAGTGCATCACATATCTTCGAACATTTCTGTACAAACCTGGACAATGAAATCGCTTTCTTATTCTGTCATACATCCTGGTGAATTCTAGATGTCCAACGGTAGGGTCTTCATGGAGAGATTCTATAATACTGAGCCGTAAATGTTTCGGGATCACTGGTAGGAATTTCCTTCCGTACGGATCAAAATTCTTCTTGTAGAGGACTCCTTCGACTAATTCAAAGTTTCCCAGCCTACTTGTTTTGGTACTTTGTTGGTCTCTTATTATTTTTGCCAATACCGGATAATTCATTTGTTCTTCTGAGAGATTGGTGAATAAATTGGTACCTATGGAATCCCCATACCATGAAGCATCGACTTTTAATGGGTTTCTGGACAGACTATCAGCATCTTTGTGTTTCCTTCTACTTTTGTACACCACTGATACGTCGTATTCTTGGAGGCGCAGCGTCCATCTAGCGAGTCTTCAAGAGGGATCCTTCAGTCCTGTCAGCCAACACAGGGAATGATGGTCACTGACGATCTTGAAAGCCTTTCCAAAGAGATATGGCCGAAACTTAGTTATAGCCCATATGGCCACAAGACATTCTCTTTCAGTTGTGGAATAGTTTTTCTCAGCCTTCGTCAGAGTCCGCGAGGTATAAGCTATTACTTTTTCCTTCCCATCTTGGATTTGAACTAATACTGCGCCGATTCTGTATCCACTAGCGTCGGTGTGAAGTTCCGTTGGTGCAGTTTCGTCATAAAGGCCTAAGACAGGATCGGAGGTAAGATCTTTCTTTAAGGTATTAAAAGCTTCTACTTGTTTAGGTCCCCAACAGAATTTTGTGTCCCCCTTCAATAACAACTGTAGAGGTTCGGCTTTATGGCAAAAGTCCTTGATAAATCGGCGATAGTAAGAGCAAAGTCCCATAAAGCTTCTGATGTCATGGATATTCCTAGGCACGGGAAAGTCACTCACGGCCTTTATTTTTTCTGGGTCCGGTTGTACGCCATCACTGGATACTAGGTGTCCCAAGATCTTTACCTCTTGTGCTCCAAAGTGACATTTTTTTGGATTAAGGATAAGGCAGGCGTTCTGTATACACTGAAGGACGGTATTCAACCTCTAAAGATGTTCCTCGAATGTTTCTGAGAACACCTCAATGTCATCTAAATAGCAAAGGCACATTGTCCATTTTAAATGTCGCAGAAGATTATCCATCATCCTTTCAAAAGTTGCAGGAGCATTGCATAAGCCAAATGACATCACTTTAAACTCGTATAATTCCTCAGGTGTAATAAAAGCCGTTTTCTCACGATCGACTTCTATTTGCCAGTAACCGGAGTAGAGATCCATAGACGAAAAGTATTTTATCCCCTTCAGGCAATCCACGGTGTCGTCAATACGTTGCAATGGATACAAGTCTTTCTTGGTAATTTTGTTGAGTCAGCGATAATCAACACAAAAACGCCAGCTTCCATCTTTTTTCCTGACCAAGACGACTGGAGATGACCATGGACTTTCTGATGGTTGAATGATGTTTTTCTCTAACATTTTGGTTACCTCCTCACTGATAATGCGGCGTTCGGATGGGGACACTCTGTAAGCTCTCTGACTAATAGGTAAGTGGTCGCCTGTGTTTATTCGGTGTTTAACATTGAGTTGGTTTCCGTTCTTGAACGTCCTTTCTTGATAGAAAATTTCTGAAAACCTCTGGAGTAGATGAAACATTCTTTCTTTTTGGTCGATCATCAAATCCGGAGCTAATCATCGTAGTATAATCGATGACACCCAACTTTGCCTTTGAAGTGGTGGTGGAATAAGGCGTTCCCTCATCTATGGAATTTACTCAGTCTTCGTGTAAAGGTTCGGCATACCCGATGCACATGCCTTTAGGGATGATCTGAGGTTCTCCTTGTCCGTTGGCAACCCATAGTTCGGCTTTTCCATTAAGGATTATATATATATATATATATATATATACTCGCAAATTTAAGTAATTATGGGGTGATTTTATTTACGTTTTTTTTTAGAATGCTAAATTGTCCAGTTCAAGATTATTGCATCAGAATTCACTTTTTATTTAACTTTAAAAGCAAATAATATAAGAAATCATCATTTTTATACTCCAAGAATAAATATAACTTTTTTTCCTATATACACACTAAATTATTTTAAATCAGATTTAATATTTACATGATCAAAAAATACCCTTTATTTACAAATGAAATTGCAACGATAGTTGTCAAGAACGTTCTAGTTCTCTAACGATTAAATTTTCTTATTAATTGATACAATTATTAATAATATTAATTGTTATTAAATCATATCAAATGTTTTATTGAAATAAGAAAATACATGTCTGGTTATAGAATGAAACGCATTGTTAAATAGAATATGATTTTAACAACAAATGTATTGAAATTTTCTTTAAAAAAACATCTTAGTATTCATATTGTATAATAATATCATTTTAAGCATTAGCAATATAGTTGCTATTTATTGAATTACATTTTCTTTTATATCACACTTTTATCCAAGTTTATATAAATCTTGGAACTAAAATTACCCTTAAAAAATCCATTAGATATTAATAATCCTTTAGAGCTTACCTATCATTTCCATCATTTGTACATAAGAAAGCATTTAAATCTTTCTGAAAATAAGACCAATCAGTTCCAAAATTTTCCAATAGTACCCTCAAATTTCATCCCTCCCCTCTTTTAAAATGTTCATGACCTAGTTCTAACCTACCGAGTCAATCCATAATGAAGCACAAACCTTTCTCTTTATTCCATTCTTGAAAAACTCTCTTTGCAATTTTGAAAAATAAAAGGCCCAGTTTGGGTGAAAAATGTCTCACAATAAGCTATACCGGAAGTAGATCATCATAAATATTAATCGTCCTTCCCCTAGTTTTGAGTGAAGCGGTGGTCTTGGAATTCTACTCATCTCATTAATAGTAAGGGTGGAGGATGGAAGATATGCACCAATTTTCCCTCCTTATTTAAAGCAGGTAAAGGAGTTTGTACTTATTAATTCACTTTCTGAATACCGGTATGATAAAAATAGAAAGCAAGGGTATTGGAAATCGTTTTAAGATAAATTTAAGTTTTGAATAAATCAATTGAATTAAAGTATGGAATAAATTTTTACCTCGTGAAATCAAGGAATTGTACTTCAGTGGAGAATCTTGTATTGGATAAGAGAGATTTCCGCAGATTATTTAATGTCTTATTATTCTTAACTTCATTTTGCAACCAAGTTTATTCAGGAAATGGAGAAATTGGAAGTAATCCTTTATTTCCCTTGAAATAAGTCTGGGTCTATTATCAAATTTTGTTTCGAAAGATCCTATCCTGAACTCCAATAAGATAATAGCAAATACTTTGTTGTTAACTGATTATTTCCGTTTTAATTGTTATTGTTGACAATATTGTTTACTTGCATTTTTTGTTGTACCCATGTTTGCAGATAGTTATATGGTACCTTCTCCTCGTCGTATATGAACCTCCCTCCCGAAGGGCAAATACATATAATACACGCTTAATTTGATTTAAGATCGGGGCAGGAGAGAGGCACCTCACTATTAGAATGAGAATCTGCCATACGTGTACGGTGTTTTCTTTACTCCCCTTGGTAGTTTAATACTGGTGAAGAGATTTGTTAATGATATCTTCAATGGACATACCTATGGTGAGATTTCGAAACATGAGATTCTCATAATTGGTAACAGATAACATCACAAATGCTTCAACATCCAAGCGTTCGTTGATGTATAGCGAAAATTGATAGAATAGTGACTTTTCAAATGCCACATCATTCATTTGACCATGGTTCAACGTTATGAGATTCATTCCCAAGCCTCCAATTTCATCGAAAAATAGAGCTTTGGTCTACCGTCGTACATTTTGCGTTATGGTACTGCTATAATTAATTGTTTTTACCTAAAGTTTAACCTTAAACTAAACAAAAAGGAATCGACTTTTATTTACCGATAAGAATTTTAACATATTAATGCTATAGTTAATATATTATCTATATATTTCAGAATGTATGATATAGAAATATTTCAGAGCATGC
>JAPMOR010116803.1:352764-405817 GCA_026543865.1 Argiope aurantia
GTATTATACATATTCATCTAACAGAATCCTTTTCCTCGACAGAAAGGGAAGAGGTGGAAGGTGTATCAATTATTATATATATATATATTCAGAGGAGAGAGAATTTTAGTCCTTATTTCACCTTTTGAATCTGGCAATCCTGAAAGCTGTTATTTATCCAGCTGCTCACTTTTCTTTTCGGTTTTATCTTTAATATATCCTGTTCGTATTTCGAAAAGATTCTTGAGAAGTATATTATTTCTTCGATCGTTTTACGTTATTCGGATATCGGACAATATCAAAACAATAGCTATAATAATAATACTCTCCAAAATCTGTTACCATATGTGTTCAAGTGATTTGAAATGAGTGATATTTCTCTCATGTTCGTATTACAATTTTGAATATTATTTTTTGTGTTTTACTACTTGTTTCTGGCAAACAAGTAAAAAATGTAAGTTGAATCATTTTTTCCCTAATTACTCAATATGTTATCTATATAGTGCGAATTTTGTAAATGTGTTGTTAAGAAAAATTCTAAGGGTATTTAAACCGGAACTTATTAATTTTTAAAATTTTGAATTGTATTAGTTCAATTTTTGTAATCTTTATCATCTCTTTTAATTTAATTAATATAATAAAGCATTGATCGTAAGCGGTCGCTTTCCTTATTTAGTAATGGCATAGGTCAACAGCTGGCAGTATTGATCAAACTTGTAATACACAATGAACTGACAACTTGCTTTGATGATCAAATTGGCATTCCGTCTGTCATGTTTCCTGTCTGCTTTTAGCGATTTTTTTTTAAATGGAGAATTGTGGAATCGAAATTTGAAAGTTACTCTCAATATCTTTACTTTCTTAATATTTTCAAGGATCGCCTGCAGAGTATAATCAAATACAAAAATACCACTTTTGTTCGTTTTAAAGTAAAACATTAATTTGATTTTATGAGTATATTTTTAAGTAGTGTCAATTTCACTAAATATAAGAATGCTTATTACAATAGAATTTGTGGTAGATTGATTCAAAGATTATATTGAAAAAATTGTGCAATAAATATATTTGTTTTTACTATTTAAAGCAGGAAGATGATGTTGTATAAAATGTATGTGGTAATAATTATTTTGGATATTATTGTCAATTTGATTCAAGTTGTGAACTTTTAACATATTGTAGTTGTGTAGTGAATATTAATGCTTGATTGTTCCCCCTGACAATTTATATATTTTTTTTCTTATTTTGTGATTCCAATTTAGATTGTAAACTAATAAAATTTATTTTAAAAACATATACAGGTCTTTTTTTCCCCCCTTGGGAAATTTATTTAACATAAAAAATTTAATATCATAATAGTAGCAATAAATGTTGTAATTTAAAATTCATAAATTTTTAGTTTATTTTTTAATCTTAATTTTAAATCGTTATCTTTAAAAAAATTATTTTCATTTAATCTTAATTAATTACTCTAGTTTAGTAACAAGTATTTTTTGGAAAACTATTCATTATAAAGTTTACTTAGTTTCTTTTTTTGTGTGTGTGATTATCATTCCATTCAAATTCTTTATCTCTCTTCATGTATATCAACAATATAAAGATTGTTTAATATCAATTTTCTATCGGTAATTACTTAGGTATGTTTTCTCATTTCTGTTCCATGTTGCTATAGATTAAAGAAAAAATATTTATATTGAAAACTTATATAAATGTGACTATTCAATAATAAAATGGAACAAACTTCATTATTTCTGCATATAAAATAGAACAAACTTTATTATTTCGGTTTGATGTGTATTAAGTAAAAATCTAAAAATGTAAAAAGAAAAAAAGGATAAATAAGATAAAACACTTGTTATGCTGCGTTGATGAAGTTAATTTTCCAAATTCTATTTAGACTGTTAATTGTTAATACTAAGCATGTCATTAGCAACATTAGGTATACAATATTTTTTATAATTTAATTAATGTGGTTTATAATTATATGTTTGTATTTGTTTTTGAAAAATTGTCCAAAATAAATAGGTAGTTACTTGACAGTTTACTTTATGTGATCAGTAGCCAATTCATTTAATCATACATATTATATGCTCTTCTCATTTTATCTTAGAACAGATATCACATATTTCAATTTCAAAAGTAGCTTTTGAAAATGGGATGATTAGTCCAGTAAAATCCTAGATGGGCCCACCTCTTGGCGACTTATTTGAAATCTCACCAAGTTGACTACTAATTTAATATTTGTTATTATTCAATTAAAAAATGATACTTGAAGGCCAGAAATAATAATAAATAAAATAATAATAAAATTAATATTAAATAAATAAATAGTAATAAAATAAATATAAAAAAATCCGTCTAGGTTGCCATATTGGCGACGTTACCACCATTCGTTTGGCGAGAATTTAAAAAGACGCCAAGAGGTGGGCTGTGCTAAGATCCTCCCAATTAGTCCACATGAATTTTTTATCTTTTCCTCCTCAAAACTATGCATACAAACTTTATTTACAGTTGTTGTGATAGTATTACATGGCTTTTAATTAATTGCATATTCACAATTATTGTTTGCCAATGGATTCTAAAACCATTTCTAAAACTCCGTGTTTTTGCACATGCATTAGGATGAATTTCATTCATCAAAGTAGGGTGAGAGGAAAGATGAAAGGAGGCCATGTTTACATTGAACAATAAGGACTTTGTGGACTGAAAAAATAAAATAATATGGTCAAAAACAATAAGATATTCGCATACACATGGGGGAAAAGTTTGAATGAAAAAGTATGTAATTGAGTGAAAATCAAGGCCAAAGAATACCAGAAATGCATTCATCCTTCCACATCTCACCTGTCAGTGAGATAGGCATCTCAGGATATTGAAACGAACAGTATATGGTGTGTGTTCTGCCACCTAGTTTCATACAAAAAGACAATGCCTTACATTTATGTTATTAGAAAAATATGTAGTTGTAATTAATGAAGTAGGTTTTATTCTTTGTCTCAGAAATGGTATATGAAAGATTTATAATTCTGAAAGAAACTTTTTTGCTAAAATATATGGTTAGCTTTATGTAAAATTGCAGTAATTTTGCATAAACATTTTTGCAATTTGAAACAGTTGTAAATGATTACTTTCTCCTTCTTCAACTCTTTTTTTAAAATTTTTATTTGTACAATTTTGCTTCTCTTCAAAAAAAAATGTTTGTCACAAAAAAAAAAGTTTTTTGTAGCTTGCTTGCATTGTTTACTACCATAAAATTGATAATTCTTTTTATTTCTATAAGAGCAAAATGATGGAAGCAAGTGGAGAATCTCATAGTACTGAATGCAGTGATTGCAAATCCTACGTTGTACTTGAAAACACAGAAAGAGATTTGCAGCATTTTGATGAGTTAGCATTAAGCTGTCCATCTTGTAGTGATTGTGACGAAGAAGAGTAAGCTATTTCTTATTTTTTTAATGAATTGATTTGCTATTTATTTTTAATTAATTGAATGCTGTTTTAGAATTATTACTTATATTTATGTATTATGGCTTGAACTCCCTTGCTTATAGTCCCTTGAAATTTTTTAATCCATATTTATTTCATTTATATAATTATTAGTTTTAGCAGATTTTGGATTCCAGTCATATTGTTTATTTTTTACTTTATAAGATATTTCTTTTGGCTACTTGCTTCTAAATATGCAACACTAATAGAATGTCTTATTTTTTAAGTCGGTAAATCTTAACTATTTATCAATTTTCATTAATCATATATTTAAAAATTATTATTTTATAGCAATTTTTCTTAAATTTATAGTTTCATGTTTTTGCATATCATAAGTTGCCAGTAGACTAAAATTAAATGGAAATATTTCTTTTTAACCTTGTTTCTTTGTGTTTTTAATATATTTTTTGCACTTTTTTCAAGATGTTTTTCTAAAGTAATGTTAGTTAATTCTAAACTGTACTCTTTTTAATTATAACATCTATCATCAAAAAATAGAAAACTGCTTGATTAAAGAAGGAATAAAAATTTGAACCTTTGTATTAAAATTGTTACTCCATACTCAAATTGCTGTTTTAAAAATATATTTACTCTTAATTTTTGAGGGAAAAAAGTTAAATAGTTAATTTATGATACTTTATTCATGCTTTTTGATTGATATTTTGTTTCCTGAATTTGTCTGCAACTAATGATTTTATGTAGTAGAATTTGTAGTACTTAAAAACACTCAGTATATCAGATACCAGAACTACTATAGATTGAAAGGATATGTTAAAACAAAATTATCAAAGCAACAATTGGAAATTTAGGTGCAAGGAGCATTTAAAAATCAACATATGCACATGTTAATACTAACATATTGTCCAAATATGTTAGTATTAACTTGGTGTACAGATGTTATAAAGGGTTTAGAAAATCAAACATATGGGAGATTTATAACAGATGACTATTAGAAATGTTTTCTTTAATAATTTGAATTTGTGGCTGCAAAGCAACAAAAAATTACTAATCATTTGCTGATTTTCAAAAATAATTAATTTATATGTGTAATTAGAATATTACTTCTACATTTAGGAAAGTTATGTATTAAAATAGTATGCAACAAAGATAAGCAATAATAAATAAGTTTTCTAGTTTCTTACTTTTAATTTATCTTAATGTAAAGAACTTCCATTAAGTTTACAAATTTATCAAAGAGCTGCCATTTGATTTTAGCCATTAAATATTACTTTTTTGTGAAAGAATGATATCCTAAGTGTTCCTCTTTTCTTTCCTTATTTTTTATGAAAAGTGAATTTGCAAACTTTTTTTATTGTTTTTAAAATTTGTTACTGAATACTGAGGATGCATTGTACTGAAAGACTCTCATAAGACATTCAATTTAAACTCAGGTTTGATTTTACTTAGAATTAAAAAAAAAATACAAATTTGCAACTGGAGTTTTTATCATTTATAATGTGATAAAAAATATATTATTTAATCGTACTTACAGTAAGATTTTAAATTCTGATTAGATTGTAACAGTACTTTTACTATCAATACTTATATTTTTTGTTTTATATTGTTTTTGTTTCTTTCAATATTCTAGAATGGCTTGTGAATCTGAAAGATTAAAGCATCTGGAAGAAGAGCAAGAACAACTTAATTCCTCCCTGATAGCTCTAACTTCACATTTTGCTCAAGTTCAGTTTCGTCTGAAGCAAATAGGGGAAGCTCCTCCTGAAGAGAAAGAGGTATATTGTTTTCTTGAAAATAACTTTCTATGCATACTTATTATCATGTAGTCTTACTTTAATTAATACTCTTTAGAGTTACCTCGATGGTTTGGTAAGTTTCATATTTAATATGAAAATATTTTTGTAATTTATAATAGTTTTGTTTTATTTATTTTATGTTAAAATCCATTTTAGCATTTTCTCTCAAAGTACAGGAATAGTTTTATTCTGAAAAATAAATTTCATAAATAGAATTTAATATTAAATTATGTATTTGAGGATGGAGAGATATTGGAATCATTAAATGAAGTATGGAATATTCATATCACTATACTTACTTTCTGTATTAGACACTTTTCTTTAATTTTAAAAACAAGTTCTTTAATATTCTGTTATACCTATAATTCTGATCTTATAGTGTGTTGAATATTTATTTGCTTGAAGAAAAAAAATTTAAGGGTGTTTTTTGTGAATTACTATCATTATTAAACATTGACATTCAATTTCATAATAATATTGAAACATGTTGATAATTCAAAATTGTATAGTTTTCCATAAAATGAATTATTTGATTTAATATAATATATTCTTGCTCTGTTAGTAAAAAATGTATTTCTGTCTGAAGATTTACTTATTTAAAAAATATTTATGTAAAAAAAACTTCTGCTTTATTAAGTGCTTTAAATTATTATTATGCATATAAATTTTAAAATAACTCTTTTTTATTAATTTTTTTTTGTGTATTTACATGCATTTTTAATTAATGTATATAGAATATAGATAGTCTTTAATAATTATTTTTCCTGTTATTGCATTGCTTGATTGTTATTAAGTAAAATTTGTAGAATTCAGATATTTCCATTAATCTGCTTATTAATATCACTGATTATGATTCATCATTTTCTGTTAAATTATGATTTCTATTACCAATTTTGCATAAATTTTCTGACTTTTAAAGTTGCCAGTTTAGTACTAAATCTCAACTAATTTCATATTTGATGAATTTTGCCAACTTCCTTGATGAAACTGAATAAACTGCTGTAGTTATTCAACTTACATACTGCTATCCTTAATAGAAATATACTTTAAATGCTTTAAATTATTATTACTAATTCCCACTCCCACCATCTAAGAATGGTTCATGTTTTCACAGGTTCAAAAATAGAAACATAGTTGATTATTTTTAGGCTTTATAAAAGTTAATAAGAAATATTCAAGAATATATATTTTTTCCATTTTATGATATGCATGAATATGATGGTAAGGTTGAACTCTATTGTTATGCACCCCTTAATTTTGTTGTTAGTATAATGACCCAAGTAATCTGAGCGATTTCACTGGTAGCCTTTGGGTTACAGCATGACTGAATTGTTTACCTTACTAATTATATTGCTTGTCCTTTCATATGACTATGAAAGGACTAATGACTAAGGAAATTAATCCTATGAAAGGACTAATTTCAAATTCTAGATTTCAGCTAGATAATAATGGAAAATTATTGAGCCTACTATTGTTTGAATATGTGCATCATTGACTGCATACCAACATATTTTACTTTAATCTGAGTGAATATTAATTTTTGAAATGTTCCTCATCTAATTAAATATTAAATTATATGTTATAAGTGGAAAATTGATTTTATTAGTTTAATAATTGTTTTTTTTGTTTGTTGTTTATTTTATTTTAGAATTTACTGAAAGAATTAGAAGAATTTGCTTTTAGAGGAATTCCAGACATTCGAGAATATGAAAATGGATTGGACTTAACTCAAATAATTGTAAGAATTATTTTTTATTCATTATATCTATCATTATCTTTCAGCTTCAAGTAAGTTATTTATTTTTAATGTATTTATAATGTTTATTTTTTGTAATTATAATGATATATGCTTTGTTATATTCCAGCTTATCTTTAAATTGTTGATTCTGTTTTAATCTAGTAAAGATAGATTAAGAGGAAATAAATATTTAATATCAGAATTAAAAATATTTTATGTTTTTACCTTAGCTGTTAGATAATTTAATTATTAATTTGTTTTTAAATTTACAAAATAGTCTTGAATCATGTTGATTCAATAATTGAAATGATTTAAGATAAGGTGTAATCTTTAGCAATTAGGAAATAGTAATTTAATTTATACAATTTACAGCAAACTTGTAGCTCAATATCAACATTTTGGCAGTCCAGCAAATATAATAAAGTGTAACATTTTTTTTAGTTTAAACATTTTAATTTCTAGTTATTAATAACAAATTATAACAATTGCAAATGGCTTAACACTAGCTGTATTACTTCTAAGTATTCCCCTTCCTAATAGTTCCAAATATTTTTTAAGCCAATAATATGTAAATTTCTAAATCAATATTACTATTCTGTTGATACTGCAAAATGAAATAAAGCAACTTTCATGATGCAATTTTCTTTTTGTCCATTTGCTCTAATTTTTAGTTCAGAATTGAAATTCACCTGAAAGTGCAATTTTAGAGCTGTTATTTTCATAAGTAAAAGAAAATAAGTCTGCCAGATCAATTTTAACTTTGGATCAGTTTGGAAAGTTGTCACTATGAATAAAATATCTTAAGAATTAAGAAAAGTGGTAAGAGAGAAAATATGCCAAGTGTGACGAAAAAAAAACATAAACTTTACCACTATTTAAAAATCCCAAGTTCTTCAAAAAAAAGGGGGGCAACCTACATAAACGTAGATTTTATTTATTTGGGCCTATCCTTGCATTTGAGTTTCACACCCATTATTTAGAGCTCTATTAACTTCTACCAATTATAACTATTTTTTATAGTTATTAGAAACAAATCGTACTCATAAGCAATCATTGATTCATGATTATTAAAAACATTACTCTATTGCCATAAAGAATCAAATAATCTTCCATATATCAAATAAATGCCTACTTATTATTTCATTATAGTGTTTTTAACAAATTCATTGAATTCTTAGATTACTTTTCAAAAGAAAAAAAATTAAGTCAAGCAAATTGGATTTTCTTTTAGAATTATTATTAATAGTTCAAATCATTCATGGAAAAGAAAAGATTAATTCTGAACACCTTCCATCTTTAGCAACAATTTCTCCTTACTGAGTTCTCATATGATTCAACTGAACATTATTTTTAGTTTATACTCAGTCTCATCTGTTTATATTTTTAATTCCTGAAGTTTCTTTTCTTTATTTCTGCAATAGTGTTATAACTATATTATATTTGCTTTAGCTTCCTGACAAACTTTTTAAGACTTTCATGTGTCATGCTCAATATTCTGGTAATGATGTTTGTTATCAACATTACATTTTCTCATTTACCACTAATATTTCTTTTTAAAACTTTGTTTTTCCAATTTAAAGTACAATTTTCTTTTCCAAGTCTGTGTTCATTTATTTATTTATTTTTATTTTATACAGTCATTTGAAGTATTTGCAATTATAATATTTTTCATCTTCAGAATGAGCAAAAACAAGAAGCCAAACTTGAGCAGCAGCGAACTAGACAGAAAGAATTAATGAAAAAACTGAAAGAACAACTTGAAGATCTGGAACATTATGCATATGAAGTGAGTCCTAAAAGTTTTTGGATTTGAGTATTAAATTGTTTAATGCTATATCTTTCATTTATAATTTTAACTTTTAAAAAAATTTTAAGTAGTTTGAAATGTATCTCCGTGATTCATTGCACTTTTGTCTATATGTGTAAATTCAAAATTTTATTTGTATTATGATGTAAAACAAGTGATCTCCAAAGATACCCATACATTACATCAAGAATTCCTAATTTAAAAATGAAACTTGCTTTTTTCTTTATTGATATGAATAAAATATATCTTTCATATGAAATATCCATCAATATGTATTCATCCTCCATACTGAATTTTTTATATAAGATAAAATATATGGCAACATACCAGAATAAGTAATTTAGCATGCAATAAGAATATTCATTTAACTGTTATGATATAAACTAAGCCATATTTTTTTTCTCAAAATTATATTCAACGACAGATTGTTGATTGTTATTACTGGCTACTGAGAATAATGCATTAAATTTATTGTTATTATAAAAACTTAATGTGTTTTTATAGAAAAGTTAATAAAAACATATAAAACCATAAATATTTATGATAGGTAATTATTTTTTAATGCTTTCATGCCTCAAAGTATGTTATTTTTTACCATGCAGAGAAAGAATGTAAGTTTCAAGAAAATACTTGATAGGATAGTGGCAAAATAAAACATAAGTGCAATCTTTTTCAAGATAATTCATTATTTTTTTGCAAGAATTCTCCTATGAAGCAATAAGGAATTTTTTAGTACTAAAAGTCCATATGCTATTTTATAAACAACTAATTATATTATTGCCCATTGACATTTTGTCCTGTATAGCATAATTTAAATCTGATTTTTATGCTGTAATGTTTCCTGGATTAACCAACATGTAGTTGTGCATGCATTCTGTCTGTTTTATCATATTTGTAATTACTATTGACTACAGTTGCTATATTAAAAGTTATGGAATGTTTCTTATTTTTGTTCATCTTTTCTTTCTAGACTGGGGAAGCTGGTATGCCTCAAAGCATGTTACTTGAGCGTCAGTCTGTTATTATAGAACAAATTAAAGGAAAACTTCTTCTAAATTTGGATGAACTTGATAAACTGAGTCCAGATGAATTACGTTCCCATGTTGATGCAGCTATAAAAGAGGTATTAAGAAAATTTCATTTCTGTAAAGTATTTTTTGACTATAAGTTCTGCTTCTTACTTACTCACATTCTACAATATTCATTAAATTTGCTAAGTAATTCCCAGGCTTGATAAAGAAATCCTCCTGGCTTTACCTGCTACAATTGTGCATCCTAACAAAGTTGTTATTAAAAATATATTACAGATAAACTAAATTTATTTGTTTGTGATTCTTTAAATTAAATCAAAAGTAAAATAAAAGATTTTTAGCCTAAAATCACCCCCAACCCTTTATTTTATGAAAAATTAAATTAACACAGAAAATTATGAAAATATCAAAAAGAATAATGAATAAGTGTTTTAAACTACATAAAAAGTATTTTATAAATAAATTTTGATTTATTCACAAAAAAATGTGTGTAATTTGTAAGCACAGTTATTATTATTTATTTATTTATTAAAAAAAAGGCAATTTTATAAATTGTTAAAAATCTGAAATTGTTTTTTTGTACATAATAAAGGTATCTATAATAGAAAATATCAGCTTACTATTGTGAAACTAATTATTTCTTTTCCTTTCTGAATGCCTTTCCAAACTTTTTTGGTTGGTGTATGTGCATGCTGAATTTAATTTCGTTCATTCTTTAAATAATATTTCATATCAAAACTGAGAGTCCTGTTTAACTCAACTAAAAGAAAGGAGATTGAAATTACTGAAGAACATTTCAGTAATTTCAATCTACTAATCTGAGAGATTGCTGAATTACATTTCTTAAGTAAAACCACATAACTCGTCTACTGCCATAAATATTATCAAATTCTGCAACTAACACATTTTGGGAACTGTGAAACGGAAACATAATATAGATAATTTGTTAAATTTTTGTCAATTAGTAAAACCATTTAACCATCGCACACTTAAAGAAAGGAAATCCAATACTTCCAATAATATATTTTACATTTTTTTTATATTATAGCATTTTATTTATATATGATATTTAGATCACTTTTTAAATGATAAGCTTTATAAGCTATGACAATTTTTATCTATAAATTGTTCTATGCATTGTTAAAATAGTATTCAAAATGCTGTACACAGGAAATTGTTCAACTTAGAATAACCAGATTTAGCAGGTGGCTTACCAGATTTAGTAGGTGAATTACTAGATTTAGTTTGGGGCAATAAATGCTCACAAAGAAAAGTTTTTTTTTTAATTTAATTAAATTTTTGATTAAAAAGCAATTGGTTTTCAATAATAGTGGGACATATTATACACAAAAAACATTTTTGTACTAATTTAAGGTATATATATATATATTTTAATTTTTTATGATATCAATTTATTTTTCGCAGTTTTTCTCTGTCTTTAAATATTTTTTGAAGCCTTTTTAAATATATTTTACAACAATATTTTACATTGTTTCAGTAAATAGGTTTAGACATATGCATATAGCAATATATATTTTATATAACTATAATTAAGAGTAAATTTTTAAAAACAATATAAAAATGAATGAATAAATCTCAGAATATTTATTATGATGTGGAGTTTCAAATTTAAGGTTCAACTCTGCTTTAATTTTTTCTCTTTACTATAAAATATTCTTGGATTCACCTCATTATTGGATTAATTAAGATTTTAAATCTTTTGATTTTGGGGATCATTCTGAATACTTCTTATATTTCTCTAATGATTTCTATTTCTTATAATTAACAAATTACTTACACTTTATTTCCATGTACTAACATTAACATGCATGTTTTCTAACTCATTAAATGAAGCTTGTGAATCCTGCAAAGATGAAAGAGCAACTTGTGAGTCAATTAAAAACTCAAATAACTGATTTGGAAAGATTCATTGAATTCCTACAAGGTATTTAACTCTTTCTAACCATACCTAACAGTTTCTATCAATTTTTCAGCTATTAAATAAATAAAATGCCTTATATATTTTATATTGTGTAAAAGGAATAACATTTTTCTTTCATTTACTTTAATTTTTTTATGTCATTATGATGGCATTCATTATTCTTAATGGTGTATACTTGTAGCAGCATCGTAGCATAAAGGTTTTTATGCCTTTAAATTTCTTGAATTTCCTCCAAAAATCTGTTTGTTCTATTGATTTATAGAATTATATTCATATAGTTGCTGTTTTTTTTTAATTATTTTTTAAATAAGACATACCTTTTTAAAAAACATATGTAAAAAGAATTATTGTAATTTACTTTAATGAATAACAAAACAATCCTTTAGTGTCATGGCTAGCCAGTTAGGAGTATATACTGTGAAATTGTTAAATAAGTATGTTCATAAAATTCTGTTTAACAACTTTTTCTTAGAAATGTATTAAAACTTGCATATTAACATTAAAAAGTACCTAATAATTGGCAATACTGTATTCACTTTGAATTTGAAGGATTGCTTTGCTCGTGGTAGAATTTTGCTATAAGTTTTCCTGTATTTTAATACATGTGTCATATTTTTATTGAGTTTATAATAGTTAAAATGGAAAATTTTTAAACAATAAATTAACTAAGATCACTGTAAATTAGGTATTAAGAAATAATCTTGTGTAAAAAACTTAATTTTGTAGAAAAAATACTTTGTGTGAATAATAATAAAACAATGCTGGCATTTTTTTGGCAAAATAAAAATCCTCATGCATAAAAAATAATTCTTAAGTAATTATTAAAATGTAATCTATTGATTATTGATTTTTTTTTTGCTTAATTAACCCCTCTTCATTAGGAAAAATTGTATAAAATTTATTATTATAATTTTAAATAAAAAAGAATTAACTCTTTATATTGTATTATATTAGAAGTATTTTGCTCATTTTATAACTTCTATTCTTTACCTTCATTAATTTTGGAAACCAAATTAAAAAATGGTTCACAAATGGAATATCAAAGTATTTATTCCCTCTGCCCTCAAGATATTTGTATTTAAAAAATGAAATTAATTGATCCAATATTCTGTGTCTATAGTACCGTCAAAACTAATGATTATTACATTACTATTTAAACATCATAATTTTCTAAATATTGGGAAGTTTTGTGATTACATTATATTTCTAAGGAAAGCAGAAAAAAATTCTTTTCTGTTCTTGTAAATCTGTAGAAAGTATTTTATTGTTATTAGGAAGGCTGCTTTATTTTAAAATTATAATAATGTATTTAAAAAAAAAGTTAATGTTATAATAACTTTTATAAGAAAAATTGAATAGCATAGATAGTAACTTTTATGTTACTAATGGATAGCATGAGCAAAATTGTAAACTAAAGAAGTTTTATAAGTGGATTCTATTTAATTGCATGCATGAAAAACAGCTGTAAATTCCCAAATTAACACAAATAAAACAAAATATGAATATTTAGCAAAATTTAGTGAAATTTCTTCTTGCATTTGCAAAATTTTAATAAAAGTTTGTATAATGAGCTAATTAATAAAAATCATGGTGTTACCACTGCATCATTTTTATACCACTGCAATTAATTTGTAGTCATAAAATACCGTTATCGGTTTTCAGTTACTTTTCTAAATTATTAATAGTAATGACTGAATGTTATATTTGTTTTTAAAGGAGAAGCTACTTCAAAAGGCCAACCAAGATGTACTTGTGATTGTCCTGTGCATCGAAAAGTAAGTATAGTAGTTAATTATAAATATAAAATTTTAACTTCAGACAGTTTTTATCTACTTAATATCTATATTGGAAATTTTTAATAGTAAATATGTTTAAGTTAAACTCTAAATAAAGTATTTTTTAAAAAAGTTTCATAAATTATTGATAACAGTTACTTATAATTAAAATGTATTTAGCATATGTGTGCATGATGTTATCAGGCATGTCTCTTTTAGTCTTGTAATGAATAGTAATGTAAAATGAGATTAAATTATTTCTTTTTATAAATCATCACTTTTTAGAGTTTTAATGTATTTCTAATTACTTCAGAATATGAATTCTTTAACCAAATGCAGGGTGGTTATAATTAAAGTGTGTTTGAAGGACTGTAAAAGAAAAACTACTTTGAGTACACTGAAGAAATTTGGTATATGTTATATTTACAACATGGGGAAATAAATTACACATTAAAAAAAAATTAGTTCAACTTTTTGACATAGATGCCGCTTTTTAATGCCAATATTTTATACATTGCAATTACAACATTTTTCTTTGTTAAAACATGAAATGTATAATGTATTACAGTATTTGTTCAATATGGGATCCTTCAAGTCCTATCAATTGCTGTAGATGCAAGACAGCATGATCCACAGTAGCACCTAATGTTTCCTGCTTAATTTCTAGGGCATGTCTAGTAATGCTGCTTTTTAAAGCAACAACAGAGTTAGGTTTGTCCTTGTAGATGCGATCTTTTAAATATCCCCACAGCCAGAAATTGCAAGGATTCAAATTAGGTGAACGAGGTTGCCACAGGGCCCGACTTAGCCTAATTGGGACCCAGGGCATTTTGCAATATGTAAAAATACAGGCTTTTGATTGGCCATATTTGTCCATTGTAATTGTGAAAATTTAGCTGAATTCTGCCCTAAAAAGCCATGAATTTACGAAATATAAATTTTTTTGTGTTCATATGATTAATGAAGAAGCTAGTATAAAACTGATGGATTTGACATTGTACTGATATTTTGTTTAAAAAACATTTATTAAAGAAGGAAACATTAAATAAACTTTCTATTTGATCCCCCCCCCCCCGTCTGATGTGAGGCAACTGCCCCGTATTCCTCTGCCTTAGTCAGGCCACATATTTTGGAAACATCTGCTAACCATACAATCCCCACTAAAAGTTTGGTGAAGCAATAGGGTAACACAATGAGCAATGTGAGGTGGTGCTCCATCTTGCATGAATATTGTTGAATCAAGGCAGTTTCCATCTTCCAAAGCAGGGATCGCTTTACTTTCTAAAATTTAAGTGTAACTAGTGCCTGTTATGGTGCAGCCAACTAGCCCTGTTGGTGCAAGCTTTTCAGAAAAAAAATGGACCAATAATAAAATCAGCAGTCAGACCACCCCAAACTGTAACAAACGTTGAATACAAGGGTTTCCCAAAAACAGTATGCAAGTTAGCTGAGCCCCATATCTTGCAGTTATGGATGTTGACTTGCCCAGATAAAGTAAAATGTGCTTCATCAGTCCACAAAATCTTTCGAATCCATGATTCATCCTCTTCAATTTTGGCAAGAATGAAGTTGGCAAAATCAATTCTTTGTTGTGGATCGTTTGGTTGCAAGTGCTGCAAAATTTTAATTTTATACGGATAGCATCTTAAAATGTAGAGCAAGACTTTGAGTACGTCGCCATGGTTTTGATAAAGTCGTTGCTACACTTCTAGCGCTTATAGGTCGCTATCCACTAACCCTGAATTAATTGCTTCCCTAATCTCTTCCACAACTTCCTGATTCACAGATCTGCTTCCTCTAGTTCCAGAGAGCACTCCGAGTTCTCCTGTAGCTTCAAATTTATTGATTATTTTCATTTAAGCCATTCATAGACATTGGTCCTTTTGCTCAAATCTTTAAGATGGCAATATTCTTTCAAAGCAGACTATAATTTCTATTCTTTTGATAATAACATTTTACCAACAGCACATTCTACCTTTGACAAAGTCATGGCTATAGGTTAAAGATACATGACTTTTATCATCATAATGATTTTAAAATTGAAGTGGTATTCATTTTGACATATTACCGAGCAAAAACAATGTTTTAATAATATACAGCGCCATCTATTGCAAACAAATTAACTAAATTTGTTTTTTACTGTGCAATTCATTTCTCCATGTTGTAAATATAGCATGTATTAAATTTCTTCAACATACTCCAAGTAGTTTTTATTTTACAGTCCTTCAAACACTCTTGCACTTTAATTATAACCACTCTGTATATAATATAACCCTTACTATTTTTTTACTTACAAAAATTGTGAGAAACATATTAAAATTTAACTATTATTATATAATATCTGTTTAAAAAGATCATTTATGTGCTATTTTTTTAATAATTATATTACCTTGATCTATTTATGAGACACATAAAATTATTATAAATTCTATTTTTTCTGTATGTTTCATTTAAGTTTCCATATTCTAAATAAAAGTGTTGTTTTTTTTTAACCTTTTTTTTAACTTACTTAAAAAAATTTACTTTTTAAATTTTGATATTAGTGCTTGCACGGTCATAAAAATAATTTTGCTGCCTTATCTTACATAATTTTGTTGCCTTTTAAGCTATTGTTAACCCGTTTAGTTATTGTAATAAGAACTTACCTGCTTTATTAATTCAAATGTATCCTTTTGCTTGAAGTATTATGTAGTAATATTTTTTTAATCTTAATCATTGAATTTATTTACTTTTATTATAGACTCTTCATACCCATTCTGATTCAGACAGCTGTAGTGAGAATGGAAGGCATTCAATGAAAAATACGGTAAATTTCTGGGGAATATTTTTTAAGTACAATTATTCTTTGTCTGAAAAAATATAAATAATTTTTTTGTCATCGTAATTTTTTTTGAATTCAAATGCTTATCATTAGATTTTATTGATCTGGTTATATTCTTTCAGTTAAAAAATGTTTTGAATTAAACTCTTCATGTTATTTTACTCGCAGAGTATTTTTGATTTTGATTTATTGAAATTTTTGCTGTTATTTTTAGAATATAGCTTAGTTAATTATAAAAATACTTAAAGACATTACTTAAAAGATTACTATAAAAGATAATGTTTTTAATCTGGATCCATAAATGTGTTGTCCTTTTTTCTCAAATTAAGTACTAGGACATATACTAGGAAAATACCAGTACTAGAAGAATATAGATGACCTAGGTATCAATTCTGAGGAGCATCATGGAAACATAATAATAACAAAATAATACAATATCTTGTGTGCCTTTTATCTTATTGAAACTTTTTTAATGAGACAATAAAAATCATTTAATGATAATGGGCAAAATTTACTCATGTTTCTCTATTTCTCAAATAATAAGATCAGAATGCTTTAAGACTATGAATAAGCTTATTTATTTTTGTCTTTCCTCTCCTTAATAATCAACCTATTCCAGCACTCAATAACTTGCAATGCATGTACTTGAATTGATTTTTTGTGCTTATTTTTAAATGTTTATTTACCCTTTTTTTATTATTTATTTTTTTATTTCAGAAAGATGATGCCACTGTTTCCCACATTATCAGACGTGTGTTGACGCTTTTGCAAATGTTTACTATTACACAATTTGGATGTGGTAGACATAGATTTCAAAAAAATACTTTGAAAAAGTCTAATAAAGTGAATCACTGGGGGTGAGCATAATTGATTTCTGCTTATGGTCTGATATTTTTTATTTAATAATTTGAAGTTTAAATTTAAATTAAAATTTATTTCATTTTACTTTTTCATTATTTCCTGCTATGGGATAAATTTATTTATCTTTTGCTTACTATCTTATTTTTGCTTCCCATTACAATTGCATCCTTATTTACTTTAAATTATGTGATTATAAGTATATTATAAATATTTTATATTATAATAAATAAGTCATAATTATGTACTGTACCACCATCATAGAATTTAATGAAGGAAACTTATCTGTTTACTTTTTTCTGTAGGCCATGTACATAATAGATTGAAAACTTAGCAATTATAATCAATAAAAAAAATCTGCACTTTTAGCTGATATCCTGCATTTGGATTTTTATTTGCTTAGTTATCATTATTATTATTATTTCAATTTATAGTTACTTTGTAGGTTACAAAAATTCTTATTTATCTTTTGTTATGGAATATTAATGGATAAATAATTCTTTTTTTATATACATAGGGATCTAAGGGCTAAATTAGAAGTAGCTATAAATGAAGTTGTCAAGTGTGCCTCTGAGCAAGAACCTCCTTTTGAAGATAGTGACTACACTAGTGATACTGAAGATGTAAATAGAAATATTTTGTCTCAAATTAATTATTAATTTTATTCATTATTGCATACACCAGTTATAAAATTAAAAATTATTATCAAAAATTAATATCTGATTTGGTTATATGTAAATCTTGAATATATTTATGATTTTTAAATACTTGTATGGTTTCTCAAAGTAAATGAAATACTTTGTTTCATCAAGTGGTATTTATTTCTTAATATATTTTAGTTGCTAATTATTTATGAAAAACTTCATGTGAAAATTCAGAAAAATGTCTTACATTTTGTTCTTATTTTAAATATCATTATTCAAAATAAATACAAATACTTAAGAATGCATTATTTTTAGAGAATAAATTTTAATATATTATAGATTACTTAAAACAGTTGGAAAATTAAAAGAAATATCTATAGTATTCCCCTTCAAAAAAATTTTAATCATTTTAAGAAATAAAAATTATTTCATTTCATTTATTCTTTATAATAATATTGACAAGTAATGTATTGAATTGACATAAAATTAATTTCCTTAGAGTAAGAAATTATTTGTACTTCTTTTATAATTATTTAAAAAACTTCTGAGAAATGTTTTTAGCCAAATAGGTTTTTTAATTTATTAAAAATGACTTGTATTAATTATAGGTTCCAGTTGTGCAGTGTAATGAAAAGCTAACAACTGCTGTCCGCAAAGATTTAGCTTGTGCCATTAGGGATTTAATGCAGCATGGCCTAATGCCTGTAAGTTATATTTCTGATAATTTTTTTAGAAGTTTTGAAAAAATGTAAAGACTTTTTTTTTTAATTTTTCACTATGTGATATAATTATTGAATGAATTATCTTTTAACAGATAGGGCAGAGTACTAGTTTAGTTCCATTTGGATGTTTTGCCGTCCAATCAAGTGATCCGAAAATGATGCATGCCTGGGATCTCATTCTAAAATATTATGAATTGAAGGTTAGTTGTATTGTTTTTCATAATAAATGTTTAGACTTAACTTCAAAAAAATTAAGTGAAATGTGAAAAAAAATTTTATTTAGTAATTTACATACATTACATTCCTTCTGAAGTTGAATAAATGACATCATATTAATTATTGTGTTTAAACATCAACAGAATGGATACCAATTCAATGCTTCTCCTGCCAGAAAACTTTGCCAAAGTTTTAATTTAGAAATAGTTGGAGGAGTAGTTACAACACCCAAGCAGGTAAGAATTGTAAATTTTTTATCATGTTTTAAATATCTGTCTTATTTTGTTAAATAGTAACTGTATTGATTTGCAGAAATCAAAAGTTTCATAAAAGTTTTGCATACCTCAGAATATCTGACTAATAGAATGAGATGATATTTGGCAGAAGATTTATAACAAAGATAAAGCTTATAAAGTTGCCTCAACAAATCGTCTAATTTTTTAATATAGGTTTTGGGGTCATTGCTCTTATTTAAAAATGACTCCTTTGTATCAAACTTTTGATTCATCTCATATAGTTACATTAATATTTATTCTTTTTTTTTAAAATAGTTATAATTTTCAATTGGTGAAGTAATTTTGTGTTTACTCTATTTAGTAATATTTGCTTGGTTTTCTTTTGAATTTTATTTTCACCTGGACCTGACTTTTGATACTGGATCTTTACTATACTATACTATATTGATTTTTTTTCCCATCCCTTGACTGATATAATTGAAATTTTGTTGGATTTGATAATCTGACTTCAAATAAAACTGATAATTATTTCTATTTATTTATTTTAAATAAAAATGTAAATCTCAGTTTTAAAAATTATTTTAAGTTTTGTTAATTACATTAACTGAAAATTCTATCTGTTTTGTTCATCTTATTTGAAATTGTTTATTACATTACTAATTAATGATGCATATTTTATGTTATAATATATTTTTTATTTCTTTATTTCCTTTCTTTTTTTCCTTGTCTAATTATGATTAAAAATATTGTTCAGTAATTTCTATTGTTTTTCATGCTTGGTAAAGAAAAAAAAGTTTCTTGTGAAATACATATAGATAATTTTAGTGAGTGCGATTTTTTAATATTTGTGCTTTAATTTGACAAATAAATGTAAACAATGAGCCTAATTGCTAATAATCAGTAGCAAGGTAGCATTTTTTTTTTTTTTTTTTTTTTTTTACTTTTGAAAGTAACTTTATATTCATAGTCCTGCAGTTGAACTGAGGAATAATATTTTACATAATTAAACAGATTTGAATCCAATTTTTAATTTTTTTCAATAAAATAATATTGTATATTTTACCTTAGAGATAAAGCCCAATGTTGCTGATTTTGTGTTTTTTCCATATTTGCATTTTCATTTACCTATCTGCAGCTTCAGCTGCATAAAATGTTATATGTTGGGAAGTAGAAAAGGGGTGGAGGGATCTCTGAAAAAAAATATAGTAAACAGTATATTACAGTGTTTTTGCTTTTGTCTATTATAAAGTATTAAAATTGTTGCTTACAGTATATCTCTCTAACATAGAAATATAGAATATCCTTTTATTTAGTTATTTATTTATCTGTACTTTTAAGAATTGTAATTGTCTTGTAAATCCTTTTTTCCATTAATTTTTTGTTTGATTACAGATGCTTCTTAGTGCCATTGACAATATTATTTCTACCCACACACCTCTTAAACGATCTCAAGATTCTCATTTTAAGGCTTTTATATGTACTGCATTGAAGTAAGTATTGTGGTGTCAGAAATGTTTACAGATATAAACTTCACCTTATTATTACATAATTTTTGTTTCTTATTTTAGTGAAAAGCATCTTGTTCATTGGCTGAAACTCATATACAAGACAAGAATATTGTTGGAACGTTATTATCAACCATGGAGTTATGTAGTTAAGACAGGTAATTTTTTTTTCTTCTGTTAAAACATATAATTTTATCTAGATATCTTCCAATAAACTATAGATACAAATTTGTAATATTGCTTCTCTGCACTGCTAATCTCGTAGTAAAGAAGAGAATTTCACTGATGTTTTAATAAATACCAGGTCATTTACAACTGGGCTTGTCAAACCATTTCTCTCTCTCTCTCTGTGTGTGTGTGTGTTCAAGTGGTTTGTATTGTTGTGATTGTTTTATAATGATTTATTGATTACATCTTTGCTATTGATTTCTGTAAGTGTTGTCTTTGTATATATTTCTACTCTCTTTTGCTATTTGTGCTTCATTTTTCCTGTGAAATAATTAATTAATTTATCTTTATCAAGTTGTCAGACTTTTCACCATACACCCACCAGGCACATTTTCCATAACAGTACTTTTTTAATATATATATATATATATATATATATATATATATATATATATTCTATAACAGTATTTTATATATAGTTTTTATTAATATAATTATTAAATGCAATGAATTGTTTTCATTATGCTATATAAATAAGAATATTGTTGTGTGCCACTATTTTAATAAGCTATGATTTAGGAAATTTTTAACATTGTATTAAATAACTTTAAAAAACGGTCATTTTATGCATAAAATCTTCTAACTGTTTTTTGTTTTGTTTTTTCAATATTTTAGGTTTTGAAGATGCTTTAAAGTCACTTGAGAAACTTGGAAATTTTGATTTTGATCTCCCTGTAGATTTAGCAGTTCGACAACTGCAGGGCATAAAAGATGCTTTTTAAATTAAATATTGAATTTTTGTTTATTATTTTAGGTTCAATGAATCTATTTTTTGTGCAAAGTTTTCTTTTATGTTAAAATATTTTTTTATTTTGCTTATTAAAGTTATAAAAACTTAGCATTCTAAGTAAACTGTACATTAAGGCTTGCATATGTATTTGAACTTAAAGATTTTTTTTAACATTATGCTAAAACCTTTAAGAGAAAAAAGGCTATTACTAATGAAAAAATTATTTGTATTTAAAAGCATGGATGTATTATTTTTATAAATTTTGCTGAATGTTGAAATTCTATATGGTAGAATATTCCAGAATTATTTTTACTTATTTATTATCTTTACCCATATTATTATGGACTTTTGAATTTTAGAGATCAATTTGCAAATTTATTAAAGTAAAAAAAAAAAGAATTTTAAAAAAAGATTCTGTAAGAATTTTACATCATTGAAAGCTCTTCCAAATGAAATCCATTTTTTTACTCCTCATGCATTTACCTGTTTGATTTATCAAAGTTTATTTATTGTTACTATTGTATCTAGTCCCCATCTTGTATATATGGCCATTTTGTTGCATGTGAAACTCTAAAATATAAAGTTATTGCATTCTGATGTAGTTTGTGTAATCATTGTAATATAAAAACTCACATTATTAACAATAAAATCGAAATTGTAAGAAAACAGTAAATTAAAACACAATAAAAGCTTCAAAACCTTCAGCACAACAAAGAGATGTAAGTGAATCGAAATTTCCAATCAGTGTATATTTGAAGTATTTAATTATATAAAAGCAAATTCTGTCACTATAATTTTATCATTGCAAAGAAGTTTGAAACATAACTTCGAAAAGTCCTTTTGTAACTTTCAGTTTTAATATTTTTAGTCATTAATAAATTAAATAATAGTGCAAGCAAAAATGGCTGGATGTGCTTACTCTGTCTGGAAAAGTTCGAAATTGTGCTATTCATATGAATACTTTTCTGTTCAACAAATTTCATCATTAATTTTTAGGTATAAAAAAGTTGTTTCTTTAAAGAAACAATTTAATTCATTTTCATATGGAACTTGTAACTGTTAATTGGTAGTTTTATCCTTTATTTTCTATATCGGTGAATCATTTCTCAATAATGTTAAATGAAAATAGAATTTTTCCCCCCCTGGAGTTACAAGAAGGGGGGCACATTTTTCTTGCTTATCTTGTTTTGTGAAGTTATATCTATAAAAATAAAGTAATGTTGTAAAGAAATTTGGCAATTTTCCTAAATTTTCTCCTTTTTAAGTTATAAGGAGTTGAAAATTAGAAGTTGGAGAATAAATTTTCAGTTCCTAAGTTTTAAGTAGCAATATTTTTATTAACAAGAAATTTTTAATACAAATATTTTTCATAGTGATAAAGTTTGTAAGCAAGTAAGCTTGTTTTGAATTATCTTTGTATGTGTAATTGTAAGGGATTATGGGAAAATGAATAATTCATCCACTACCATTTCCATCTCCCTTGAACTGGATAGTCCATCTATGGTTTTAGTTAAAGTTTCTCCTTCTTCATAACAGAACCCTTATCTTTTCAAATCCCATAAAAAATTTTCTAGTCATATGATAATTATTCTATGTTAATAAGATAAATGGTCAAAGCATCTATACTTACATATAGATATGAACTTTTGAATGAGGGATGGTTTGAGATTCTAGTGACCTTGATTGGGTACATCTACAAAAATTTTCAAATATATTTTATTTTAAGGAATCTGTTTACAATAATTAGACCCTATAAGAAATCTATCTAAACTGATGTTGTAATTAGCTTTTTTATTACATATTTTTTTGATAGATTAGTTAAAATAATAATGTTGACTCATTGCAGTTGAGAAATGGATATTATCTTGGCACAAAACCCAGAAAATGAATCCTGTGATACTATAATTGCATAATATAGATTTTCACTTTGACGGACAGGGTTCGAAGTCGCAGTAATATTGTTCAAAAGTTATATATATTTTTGATATACTGAAACCTTAAGATGTATGTGTATTTTTAAGAAATATTATAATTAATAACAAGCAATATTAATAAATATAGATTTTATCGGTTATTGAAAATTTTGAAGTTATTCGTCATTATTATCCAAATAAACCTACCAAAGGAATTAAAAATGGTGAAAGCATGTTAATTTTTGTTGGAGTACATTCTCTCTCAAATATTTAGTATGTCAACTCATTGATTGTGCATGATATTGAGATATAAAATTATGTTTTGTTTATCCTCAGAAGAAATGCATTATATAATATTTTTTTCTAATCATCTATTGATCAATATTACATGAAGATAAGCCCTTATGTCACTATAATTTTTTTCATTGTTATTCAAAGTTTGATTCATACAAGATAGCAAGATATATTTAAGGAAATATATAGTTTTATATTCTGATGACAGAAATACCTGTACCATTTTTATTCAAAGAAAATAGTTAAAAATAATGAAGAAATTTTAAAAATTACACAAATAGAGTTCTTGTTCTTTTCAAGAGAATGGGGTAATTTATTATTATGTACATTTACACTTTTTTTACTTTCTCGTATGCAAAGAAGTATGGTAATTGTTAAAAATTTGAATTTTTAACGAATTTTCACAATTTAAATCTCCGAAAAATGCTTTTTGGGGTACTTCAATTATTTTTTATTGTATTCTTACTCTTGTTTTCTTACACAATTGAAGCTGATCAATAAAAAGATTATAAAGAATAAGCTGAAGCTTCTTAATATTTAAAAAGTATATGGAAAATATGTTTGTTTACAAAATAATTTTATGGTTTAATTAATATGGTATATTTTTAAATATTTTTTATTTTTCCTTCATTTTTCCTATTTATTTTTAAATTTTAGTTGTGAAGTGAAAAAAAAAATTTTTTTCATGAAAAAGCTTAAAAACTTTGTTCTTATATCTTTGGATTCTGAGTTTTTTTTACAATTCCTCTACCTACTCATGTGATACCGAAAAGTTCAGTAAAATTTTGTCAGTAAAAATTTCTTGGATAATAATCTCTTTTTGTACATTTCATGTAGGAGAAAAGAAAAACGTAATTTTCTTTCATTCTTAATCCTTTCGACATGGATTGCGTGCAAATTATTTTCGAACCAAAAAGACGAATATGCAATGATATTGAATTACTAATAACATTCAGTGTGGAATTTCAGCTTCTGAGGAGGTTCTCCCAAAAAAAATGCGCCATCGGTAATGAGTTAATCTTAGTACTCTCTTTTAATGGCATTTATTTGCCCTCTGAACTAAGTCTAGCTAACATTCTGATACGGTAAACAGTTGCTTAGTCATCTAATGTCGAGCCATGCGTTTGTGCATTGAAATTCAATATAAGTTAAATTAGCATTTACTACTAAAAACGTCATATGTTTACAAGTCTAATTTAGGTTTCGTCATATTAACGTCCTTTTTTTGGGGCTATTTTGGGACCTCGTAATATTGGGCCGCTGTCAGATGACGAGGACGACACCTGAGCTGGCATCCCCTCCAACCTTCTAAATCACACCAAGGAGAGAATGTTTGGTTCCAACGGATTTAACGTGCATCAGACCAGCTTATATGACGGTTCTTCGGTGGAACCAGGTCTTGAACTTGAAGCCCTCCGAAGCCGAGACCTTACCACCAGGTCACCGTGGCCCAAGTCTAATTTAGGAGTTGAAAAGAATAAAGTAATTGAGAAACAATCTACTAACTTCGTCTAAGTCTTAATTCACTCCTCTACTAATTGAAGAAATCAGATAAAAAGTGAAAATGCAATGTTAACAAAAAAAAATTACTTTTTTAACATCGAAACAACAAAAAACAATCTTACAAAAACCGTCAAAATTTTTGTTTACATATGAATGCTGAAGCAATGTTAACTGATAAAAGCATTGAGAACCGAATCAGTAGACAGTTTTTCTGTCATAACATTTTCAGATATAGTAATATTTCGATTAAGAGTGATATGGCAGTAGCGATTTATCTTTTTTTATCGTATAATGTGCTAAGAATGACAGAGTATTGTCTTTTGAAAAATTCCGATAACTGCTGTATATAAAACAGCAGATGAGTCAAAATTGATTTAAAAAAAATCCTAAGAGATAGAATACACTTTTTTTCCCCCTCCCTCTATATTTTAAATCTTGATAATGTTTGTAAGCAAAATACTGCCAATAAATTGTGACATACAATAAATCGAAATATAAGCATAATACATTAATCGTACCTTCCAAAATTGGAACGTAGAAGATAGATAATAAATGCTCATTAAGAAAAGATTTATCAAAATTTATTTTAGATTTTTTTATTAAAAAAAATTAAGAGAATTCATTTTGTCTAATTTTAACTTTTCCCTCAATAATTTCAGAACATTTTGCACAAAAATAAATTTTATACCATTTTCTAATTTAAAAAATTAGTTTTTTAATTATACCAATTTTACTTATGTAAATTTTATCGATAATTGTGACAAATGGGAAAAAGTTAACTATATTTTATAATTTTTTTCATTATTTTAGCTACTCATTTATACGAATGCAACGTTTCAGTTATATCGCATGCATTTTAACATGATATTCTTTATAAATGGATAATATCTGTAAATTCTATGATGAAAACATCGTTCAAAATATTCTACTAGGGAAACTAGAGTTATTGATTTTGAATTATACTAATATTGAAATTGAATTGAGCAAAATTTGGAGTTGTTTTATTCTTTGTAGTAAGGACTAGATGGTCGTTTAGGTCTCTTGGTTAAGAAAGGGTCATAAGCAGATCTTTAAAAATAATAATAATAATATATTCTAGATGTCAAATAAATAACATTGTAAAAAATATAAACTCTATGAATGATGAAATATTTGAATAAAAATGACCACTTTATCAAGCTTAATTGGTTAGGGTCCTATATGCTTCTTTACATTCTTTTTTATTAGAATGTTTATAAATTCGAATATCTACATCAGTAATTTCGTGTACTAATGTAAATGATGAACTATCTGGCATCACAAACAATAAATAAAATCAAATGCATATTTACAAAATTGATACAATAAAAAATATGTATATTAACCTAAAATAAATTGTTCGCGAGTTAAAAATAGGGTGCAAGGTAAGAACTAAACAGACAATCTCATTTAAAAAGAGACCTCATAATGTGCATTGCTTAAAACTTCAAAATATCTAATTCTAACTCTCTTATATTGTTATTTTTTGTCTAATTTACACCATTTATCTTTGATTCAGTTGCACTTATATAATGCAAAGAACAGACATTTCACAACCTTTTTCTGATCTGTTATGGTATATAGTGCTGAATAAATACTAAAAACCACATCCTGTATATTATCATGAGCAATGAGGACATCCAGTGATTACAATGTCATACGTCGTGATATAGAGTTTAGGTAAAAGGTGTTGCGTGCATTCATCGAAAATAAGGAACTATTCAAAACATTTTATGACATATATTACATTCTGGTCTACTGAAAGAAAAGGTAAGATAATATAATGTTTTCCTTTTGCCTTAGTCTAAAATCAGCAATAATTGATATGCACGTATTCTATAGAAAACGTCATCAAAATATAAAATATCTGTCTACTTTAAATATGTTACTCAAAGCTTCTAAAAAAATCGGTTTTTTTTTTCCCCCCTTCACAAAGCATGAAAAATTGATATTGAAGTGGTGCTGAGATTTGAGCGACACATTTGAATTTGCAGGTTCTTACCTTCAAATATTTCAGTTGCTGCTTAGTAAATAGGATTACATTTTAAAGCTACTAAATATCTTTGATAGTGACAGGTTAAAATTTTAAATTTCATGCATAATTATTTTCAATTCAAGTTTATACGATTTCAATCACTTTGCAAAAGATAAAAATGGTCGAGAAAATATATAAATCAGTGAATCATTATATAAGTTTAAACGAAATCAGTCTAAAAGTAATAAGTTAAAATTGATACATTAGAGAAAGCATGTACGCTCCTATGTAAAAAATAAAAAGTGTTGAAAAAACTTTTTTTAAAACTTGTTTTGTATACGTAGTATAAAGAAAATGTACTTATCGTCAAAAATTTCGAACTGGATATTTTGGCGAATTCTCACTTTTTAGACCTCCTTGAGTTCGAAAAACACATTTTTGAAAAATGTCTGTCTGTGATAAAGATAACTCAAAAACGCTTTAATGTAGAGGGGTTGATATTTGGTGTGCAGTCTTTACACCAAATTAGCAGATTCCTATCAAATGTTGATTGAAATCTGTTCAGAGGAAGTCTGTCTACATGGCTGTTCGAATATAAATTAACTCGATAACTATAAAACAAAGAGAATTAGATTAAAATGATTCGGTACACACATTTAACATCTATAGTGTAGACACTTGTCCAATTTTGAGACAAAATCAGCTGAGGTCTGTCCTTTCAGAAACACATTAACACGATAATTCAGAAACGCAGCGACTTAAATATATCAATGTAGGAATGGGATTTTATGACTAGGAGAGCAGTTTTGTGTCAAATCTTTTGAAAAAAACGTGTCTAAAGTAAAAATTCGGTTTTCGACCGCATGCCAGGAATTAATCGCCAAGAATGACAGATTCAGGCAAAATGCTAAATTCACGCCAAAAGTTAATATTTCGTAACTAAAGTACGCCAATGTCGTTTAAGGCGTTCTCTGGCATGGCAAGTTTATTAGAGAGTATGTGAGAAAGTTTTGGAAAGTCCATTCTTTCTCTCTCTCTCTCTCTCTCTCTCTCTCTCTCTCTCTCTAAGATTTCTGAGCGTATATTACCACTCTTTAATCTTCAGCACTTCATTATAGTTTTTATGCAGCTTCTCTCAAACTTTTTGGTGAGTCCTCTGGAAAGTTAGAATATGTAATGAGAAAAAAATATTTCCTGATGCTATAATTCCTCAAAAAACAAGGTACGCCAATAATCTGTCATTCAGTTATATTTTGAATTTTTTTATATGAATAAGAGGAGAATTAGTAGTGAGTCTAAGCGGGTCTATAGTGGTGAGGCATAATTATATGACAGTACAGTCAGGTTAACTTTTAGATGACTGAGATGATTATTATATAGAAGGTCCACATTTAAGGGGACTCTATCTACCCTAGAATGCTGCTTAATGTTCGTTCAGGTCAAAAATATCTAGAGAAGCACGAGTACAGCACATCTCTTGGGCCCCATCATCAGAAGATGTCACATTGAGTTCAAGAATTTAATAGTCTCTTTTTGTTTCCCCCCTCTTGCTTTCTGATTTACAAAGTATATAAAAATATAGAACTAAAGTTATCAAAAAAGTTTGATGAATTTCTACTCTTTATATCAACTCTCAAAAACAAAAACAAATCTTTAAAATGATATCTGCCATCATTGCCATAACTCTTTGACGCATTGAGCCAGACGTATGGTTATTGCTCTGCAGTTGTAGATTTCTACTATATTTTGGTCTAAATCTTTGGCTGCCAATATGTCCGTGATAATTCGTTTGCTGCCAATCCATTCATGATAATTCAAAAACGCAGAGTCAGAAGGAATAAGTTGTTTTATATACTGAATCAATCTCACAGGAAGCAGCTCAGATATGAGGAGAAGCTGCCGGTATGGTGGTTGGTGCTCACTAACCGAGTGGGTACAGAAATGGTATGGTATTGACGGCCCTCCATCAATGAAGGGACGTAACCTCTCGAGGGTGTGGTTGTATCATGGCTAATGATGCCCTACAAGACTCAACCTCAGTTCCCGCCAATGCTATCTCGGCGGTTCAGCCAATCAGATTTATCCGTGTGCCTTAATGGCAGGTCGGAGTAGTTAAAAGGAATTATCAAACATAATCATAGATTTGCATCAAATTCCAAATCTAATTCTGCCTATCGATGTATCTGTTCATCGGTTTGTGAAGTCTATAATTCAAAAACGCAACAAGTTAGATAAATAAAGTTTGGCAAATCGTGTCACTAAAATTATAAAACATTGTTATAAAAGCAATCGGGAGAAAAAAGATGACATCCAAAATGCATACTTTTCACGAACTGCGATTCTCAGAAAGCACCATATTATGTTAACATATGAAAGCTCAATGGCTGTTCTTAGTTTTAAATGTTCTCTAATTAAGTCTACAGTCTAATCCATGGCCAGTCTACATCTCATCAGACTGGCCATGTGTGGTTTTGTTTGATGCTATTAAAATATTAAATTCAGTGTAAGTAATTTAAAATTCATGCCCAAAGGGTCTCTTTTTAGTAATTTAATAATATAAATTAGAATTTCATATTATGTTATAAACGAGACAATTAGAAATAAGACAAAAACAAACTTCCAAGATAAAAAATCTTCATTAACAAACGTTAACAACGAATTTTATTTTTCTTCTTTTCCATTTATTATCAAATTAATATCCGAAAGAAATTTATATTGCACTCGATAAAAATACAGAGAGCATAAAGATAGCATTGAAGATAATAATCAATTCAAAATTAATCTTTACGGCATTGAACGGGTGAATGAAAATACAGTAAATAGGAATTATTACTTTACTTAGATTGTTTTATTTGTATGAATTTACTGGAAATGTAGTATAATGCTTAAGATACATTTTATTATTTAAATCCAAAATTTTTCCCTTTTATTCTAATTATTTAATTCATTTAATTTCATATTTATGTTATTAATGGAAATATCTTTACATTTTAAATAAAAATTAATTTAAACATAACCTTTCCAAAATCGTTATGAGATTTTATTTCATAACAAATCATTTTAGAAAGATGGAACTCATTTCAATCACAAAGCAGTTCCAAGCTTCACCAATATTCCTGTTTCAAAAATTATTCAGCATCGTAATGTAGAATAAATATACTAAAATCCTTGTGTAAGCACTGAACGAAAGAATAACATGCCAGAAAATGACAGTCATGCGTCTTGTCAATATTTTAGTTTAATTCCTTTCCTGATTCAGCTGAGTCATTTTTTTAAGTATTAAAGTTCATATGTGATGACAAGAAAATTTAAGATGAAAGAAAAAAAGAAAAGTATAGAATTTTTTTAAACAAATTAAATTTTTAATCAATAAATTTTTGTTTCCCACAATCGATTATAAAATTTGTGCGATCTTTCGACTAAATTAAGGGGATGAAAGTACTTTAATAATGAAAGCAATTTTTAGTTTTGATATCGAATAAACTAAAATATATTCGTACTAGAGGCGATGTTTTAACATTATTCGATAATAAATTCAGGACTCTAGAGAAAAAAGAATACTTGTTTAAAACATTTCAATTACCCAAGTATTACTGAATAAAACCATTCCTGAAACCTAAATAACCAATTTTCGGGGAAAATATCTGAGTAATGTTTAAGATTTCAAGGAAGATGGTATCGATTAAATGTTTCCTTTCTGGTATATGTAGTATAGAGAAAGAATAGTAATCGTCAAAAACATCGATCTCGAGATTTTGACGAATCTCCACATTCTAGACCTCTCACAGTTTGAAAAACACATTTTTGGAAATTATTCGTCTGTCTATGACAAAGATAACTCAAAACCACTTGGAGCTAGACGGGTGAAATTTGGTATGTAGTCTTTACATCAAATTTATAGATTTCCATCAAATGTTGAAAAAGAATGTTTTGCCTGTCAAAGTTATATAATAAATTTCATTTATTGAGCTTATTCTGTGCTTCACATACATACAGACACTCTACCCTTTGATAGATTTATCCAAAATTGGACATAGATCTATAATTTTAGTATAGAGATCATATCATTACTAACAAGCAATACCACCTATCAGAATGTTCCAATTTTTACAAGAAGAAAAAGATGAACTTTTCGCAACTCATAACGAATGAAGGGGATTTTTTTTCCTTCGTATATGGTATGAGCATGAGGTTCCATGTTAATACCAGATGTGAAAGAAAAAAACAAATTGCACCATTGTGCTTCTGAACTATCGTATGCAGACGTACACAAACGGTCAAGCAAACTTTCCTTGTAAAAAAAGATTTATATAAATATTGCGCACACTTAATATCATTTGTTTAGTTTGTTGAGGTTTTTTAATTATCTAGTCACAAATAGATATAATTTCAATAATGTTTTTTTTTTTTTTTTTCAATTCTTGGAGTTTTAAAATATGGAGATTCCTCAAGGTGAGAAATAAATTTTTCATAATTATTTTTGCCTTGTATATTTCGTTTACGAGAAAATAATAATAATTAAAAAAGCAATAAAGGCAAAACAAACAACATCTATTTTAGAAACTGAAATTAAAATTCAATTAAAATATCAAAAAATCAATGTTAGTAAGAATTTCAACCTTTGACACAACGTTACATTCTTTCTTGCTGTTTCGTAATATCTATTTTCCTAAATTTTTCTTTGTGAACTGACAAATAAAAAAAAAATAGTAGAAATAGCATAGGTATCGATTTTCACAGCTTTTTCTAAGCAATTAGTTTTGTAACTTCTTCATAATATAAAACAGAATGATGAAATTTTTATACTTTCCGAATCTCTTTGCTTTATCGTAAATATCTTACTACCAATTCTAATTTTAGCTAATAATTTAACAGCATACTACGGGTATCTCAATCTCTGATATTGATTGATAATAGATACCTCGTTCTCAAAATCCGATAATGGCCATTTTCTGAATGACAATAGGCTTTTGAAAAGCAAGATTTATGCACAATCCAGCATTGCGAAACATTTTTTTACAAATTTCAATGAAAAACATAGTAGTTATTAGGGTTAGAAAACTGTAGAGAAATAATGAATTCGAAATAAATCATGATAACGCTGGGATAGAATGCTACATGGCAAATATTAATTTTACTTGAAATGTATCATTAACTACAGGTAACTTATTATGTTTTAGGTTTCCTGCAAGTTTTCAAATAATTTGTTGCAAACTTCTGTAATCAACACTGCTTTCAAGAGCATGAAATAACCACCTAATTTAAACTTCAAACACAGATAAATTTAATATTATGCAAGTAAAGCATTAAAAATATATAAAAAAATGATAGTTATAAAAATTTCCAATAGAATGATTGGGTTAATATATTTTCCTCGTAAAATAAAACAAAACTATTCCATGTTTTCAAGATGAAGGCATACAATTTGATAGATTTTTTTCTAATTGTGAAAACGACTGATTGAAGTATTTGATTTTTTTTTCCTCCTGCAAGTAGTTTTTTTTAAGTTCCTGTTTTAAAACAGATTTATTTCAAAAAGATTTTTTTTTATTATAAACTTAAATTATTCTTTAAACATTAAAATTTGGTTTAATTTTATTTCGGAATCAGAATTTCAGCTTTGAAAATAAAAGGCAATAATTGTCATTTTTTTCCACTGAAAGACGTAGGATATTGGGATTTATAGCTACAAGGCTGTTATCCCCTGTTTCCAAATGAAGTTTCAGTCAGTTAACAGTTACAAAGCAGTTGCAATGATGCGATTTAGTTCATATTCGAGATTCTAAAGTTCCAGTGAAAAGAAGAGGTACAATAAGAAGGACAGTTCCCGCAACACATTTCCACTGAATTGCAGTATTTATTTTCACAAGACATAAATCTTCATCTTTCTATACATATCATTGCCAAATTTAGAAGGAAAATATCGAAGAAATATGGTTTATTGAATTTTAAGTGAATAACCTTCTCATAATTCTGACATTTTAACACGGAAAATATTTCTCCCTTCATTGTAATCACCTTTCAATATATGACCGAATATATATTGTTATAATAATCAAAAACCCTAGAACAATTCCATAACGCTTGTCAGTAATTTTCCCACAGATATTTTTGTAATTGTAGTAAATTCAGATTTAATGAAATATTGATTTTTGTAAAAAAAATTTAAATATTTCCTGTGAAGCTTTGTGTGTGTATGTATATATATATATAGTTTTTTTTAAAAAAATTGTGTGTATATTCATATCTTATCAATGAATATAACTTAAAAATTTGTAGAAATAAATGCCAAAATAATAATTTAAAATGATTAACGATTAGAAATACGGAAAATGGGAAGTAAAAGTAAGCAATATTTTCGCAACATTTTGCTTTCCTTTGAAGTTGAAACAAGAAAAGCAGAACTTCCGATTTTAGCAGACAATTGTAATTTATGATGAGAGCGAGGTTGAGAAATACAGTAGCTGCTTCATCATTAATAAACACCTGTCAATTCTTATGAAATAAACAATAACTCTTTATTTTTTTCAATAAATTAACTTTAGGGTCTTTTTTAAAAAAGAAATTAATCTTATGTAAAAAAAAATGCTTTTTTTTTTCGATTGCAATATTATTGATTTCATATTCCATGGAAAATTTCTTAAAATAAAGTCTTATTTCAGTATTTTTAGGATATTTTGAAAACAATGAAACAATTAATAATAGAATATAAGTACTTTAACTGGTTAGAAACAGTTCGTACATGCATGGTTAAGCATGTGCGAAAGCCGAAAGGCATTTTGAGAGTCTTAAATATTTCTTTTACTGAATTCATGATGGCAGATGTTGTATTACCTACTATGGCGAATTCATCTAAAGCAGACGATATTAATGTTTTGATTAATGATGTTCCTGAATTAACTGAAGATGAGAAAGTCGCTTTAATCACAGCCATGAAAAAAGCACAAGTAAAGTTTACTTAACAATTTTTGTTTGAATTTGAAGTATAATTTAGAATCAAACACATAGGAACTCTGCTTTTCGAATCCTCAAGTTCAATTGAAAACTAAAAACTCTTTGTTTACCTTTCCTATCTATTGAAGCTGAGTGGTGTTATTGATCTACCTTCCTCTTTTGATCCTTCAAACTACACTGTAAGATATCTTGGATAACAAGGAAGTATAGATTTGAACCCCTATTTTTCCTTATCTGATTTTAACATTTGCTTATTTGTTTTCCATATCTTTTCCTCTAATCAGAATTCTTCCCTAACATTATGAAGAATTTGAAATTCGTCAGTGAAAAATTGTTATTGATAACTGTCGAATCAAAGTTTGTTTGGGGAGTGTTCTTGTGTAAGTTAAATCAGGAAATGCTTTATTGTTTCAAATGAGATTTATTCATGCTTTATTCCTGTCTTATGGAAATTTTCATTGATGGAAGAATGATTCAGAAGGGTTATGTATACTTTATTTGTAATTTGTTGTATCTTATTACAAGTAAAAGGAAGTTTGGCAAACGGTATCTATTGCTGTTCATGCCACTAGTTAGAAGTTAACTAGCTTGTTGCTAATCATTGGAAACACTTTATATAATCAGTTGATACATGATTATTTTTATCTCATTTGTTTTCATTGCATTGTGTGGAATATAATGTTATTTAACATTTTGAAGGATATTATATCCCCAAAAAGTTTGTATCTAACAAAACAAACAAAAAATAGTCCAAGTGAAAAACATTTTGTGCTTTGTTTTGAATCATATTAATTTAATTCTGTATTTATTTTTACTGTTTCTTGATTTAATCTCTAATTTTTGAATTGTGATTTAATTTTACTGTCATATTTATTATATATATTATTTATATTATATTTTCATTTTTTAATAATCTATTATTGAAAAAAAGTTACTGCTTTATTGTACTTAATCTACAGTTAAAATGCAATGAAGATTTATTATTTTTTGTTTTATTTCTAAATAAAATTACAGATTTGTATTAAAATTTATGAAGTATTGATTAGTTTTAATTAATCAATGCATGTTGCAATATTAATGGAAAGACAGTTTTTTGTAGAAACTGTTGATTAATGATTAACACTGAACATATTTTGACTAGATGTGGACTTAAAAAATTTGCATATAATGTTATTTTTTCACATTTGATTTTACGACTTTATATTAAATATATACAATTATTTTTCATTATTAATCTTCATTTATTCTGATAAAGATATATAGTTTTTGAGTTGTTACCATAACTAGGCATTTTAACCAGAAGAAAAAATCTTTTCCTTATAATTTTCTCAGATCAGAAAATGTGTGCATGTATTTCCATATTTAAGTCTGTCTGTGAAAACAGTAACTTAAATTTAAATTTCTTGTCGTAAATGGCATGTCTTGATTATATTTTAGGTTTGGTTTGTGTATGTGTCAATACCAACTAAATCAAATATTATAATTTTTATCTGTTAAAACAATATAGATGTGCACAATTCTTTTCTATTAAATTATAACTGTAAAATTACTTTGAATATATCTACACTAGATCATTTTTTTTCTCAATCATTCAAGAAAAATAAATCTGTAAAATAATCAATCAATAAAGTTATTTCAAATCTCATCTAAATTTAGTACGAATAAGTTTCTAATCAAGTATGAGAATGTTTCATAATAAACTCACTGATAAATTTTGAAAAATGGTAAATTTACTTGGCTAAACAAACTTAATACCCAAATTGTCATAAAAGTTGAATCAACGAACTGAAAAATAATCTGCTAACCAAATTTTCATAACCATTCAAATATTCCTTTTTAATATTACTTAAACAGTACTTGTTTGAAGCTATTGTTTGCCCTTTGAAAATAAGGCAAATTGCTATTGAAATCTATCTGTATATTTTATAAATAGTTTTTTATTGACTTTCTTAGCAGTTTAAACATAAAAAAATATTTTCAAGTTTTTTTGAGAATTCCTTATTGAATTTCGTGACATAATTTAGAGTATAGTGTCATAAGAAAGTTTCAAAATAAATATAATTTTTGGATTTTTTCAGTAATGCTTTAATGATTAATAACCATATTTATTATTATTTATATTTGAACTGAACATAATTGTTTTAATTAAGGCTATTAAAATAAATTTTCTAACAAATCATGATTTATTATTGTAAAATAACAAAATATATTTTTGTATTGTAGTATGATTAAGCATTTCCAAATATCCTTTGTTTTTGTTCTACGACACAATAATCAGCAGTTTTTGAGTAAATCAGCTAATGTCATTTATTAATAGTAAAGAAATTTATCTGCTTCTATCTATATATTCTAACAACTCATTATAAAAGCTGTTTATTTTTATCATATTATAATTCATCTCGGTATATATTGTATTCTGCCTGTTTCTTTAAACTTCATTTTTATGTAATTATTCTTTTATTATTATTGTTAATAATTATCTTAAGTAGTGAAATTAATTATATGCTTATATAATTATTTTGATTTATCGACAGTCATGCTGTCTAACAATTATGAATATCTAATGTTTGAATATAAAATTGCTCATCTTCAACATATTGACATAAGTAAAACAATTATTATTCCTCTAATGATTAGTAGTTTTTTTTTATATAAAACTGTGAGCCATCAATATGTATAACACATATATTTTATTTCATAGATTACTTTTAATTACTGTTTAGATATGTTGCTTGTTAACAGGTTTAACACAGCAAATTGTATAACCTTATTTTCACATTATTAGATAAATTTTGAAATTCCCCATCACCAAGAAAAATTAGCTTGATTTGATTAATAATTTTAAAAGCTTTGATTTAATCCTTCAGCTACCATTTAGTGCTTGCTCTCAGAAACTTACTCTTGCTCTTACTTCTTGGGAATTTGTTAATCATATTTCAAAGATATGTAGTAATATTAAAGCAGTACTTTTAATTGTTGTTGAGATATAATTTTTTTATTACTGTTTTGATCTGCTGTGACATATGTAGATCTTAATAATCAAAATTCTATTTCTGTATTGCTACATAGAAGAAAATAAGCAATACTATAATGTTCTGTTTTTATATTGTTTCGAACTAACATGACATTTTTATCATTTATTAGCATGAAATTATTTTTTAATAGTTGCATTCTCTCTTATTCTGTATTATAATTTCATAACTATATTTTTATACTGATTTGCAATTATTAATTTTTATGCAGCCGAGTTAGTAAGTCATTTTTATATTTATTACTAATTGCCATTTGTCTTACTCAATATTTCAACTATGTTTTTAAACTAATTTCAGTATATAATTAAATAAGTTATCTTTTTTTTATTGAAATCAGATCAATATCTTAAATTTGGCATGCTTTTTTATAAATCAATTTATTTCGTTTATTTATTTGAAATTTTTATAGAATTACCTTTTTTGTACTGGATAATTTTTTTAAGCTAAGAATATCTCATGTATTGCTTCTTTAGATATTATTAATACGCTTTAATTTTTTTTTACAGGAACTCGATGCACAGGAACAAAATAAAATGAAGTAAGAATCCATATATTAAATATTACAAACTCATTATTATATGAAATATTTTTATCTCTATTGTTTTAAACAAAATATTGTATTTCTGTTTAATTACAAACTGTGTAGTAAAATTCATTTAATATTTATGATAAAAGAAATTGCATGAATCTTAATTGCAATAAATATCTAAAAACCAATATAGATTAATCAAGCAAATCCAAAGTAGAAATACGGAAGTTTACAAATAGTTGGCCCAAATTCCTTACAGACAGAACAAACAAATCAGATAGATATGGGAAAAGACTTGCATACTCTCCATATCATGCAATGTCAATAAAAAATACAAAATTTTTTTGAGAATTTAGAAACTACAAAAAAAAAAAGAAAGAACATAATTTTGGAAAGATAAAAGTACATGAAACTTAAAAATAAGAGAAGGATTTAAATATAAAAAATAATAATAGTTAAGTAAAAGGCAAAATAACAAATATAATATATGATATAAAATAATAAAAATAAAAAGTATAAGATAAATACAAAAAATGGAAAATATAAATAAATATAGAGTAGATCATAACGAAGAATGAAATAATAGTATAAATAAAGGATAATATAAAATACTATTAATAATAAGTAAAAGTATCATACATAAAATTCATATTTAGCATTTAGCAAAACACTAAAACTACTCAAAATCCTAATATGTAAGTATTGTACAGATTAGTAAGTACTAAGTATTGCTGTGCATAAGAGTTTTCAATATATTTTGAACAATATTCTTCTTGCAAACTTTTCCAATCGAATGCTGAACCAATTATAAAATTCTCATTGTTCTGTAACTCTTTGAAAATATTTTTTTTTTCCATATTAGACTGTATTTTTCGCATTCATAAATATAATGTCTGATGTTTTCATCATCAGTGCCATGGTCACAATCTGGTAATTTTCCAAAGAAAAAAAATTTGTTATTTCCAAAAACAACTATGAGCTGTTAAAATTAGATTTGTATAAAAATCTCCTTAGTATCTTTTCAAATTTACTGTATGCTTCAATAGCAAGAAACCTCAAATTAATAGATAACTCCCATGTAGTTGCCATTTTCACTTAACTGATTTTAAATTTCAAATTTAATCCATGACATAGGAATTTTCAGATGAAAATCTATTATTCCTCTTTTTCTAAAGTTGCCTTTTTGGTCTAGAGAATCTGTATACTCATTACCCATTATGCAGTATGAGTTTCACTCAATAAAGTTTTATATTTTGGCATTCCTTTGATCTTAATAATAATTGGATAATCACTTTTTGTTGATTCAAGGGCCATGAGTACCATGTTGATTCAAGTGTGAGAGTATTATGAAGATTAATTTCTTCAAAGTACTCCTCCATTTTCACTATTGCTTTTAAAATAACTATTGTCTCTGCTGAAAAAACACTGACATCATCTGTCAGTCTTATAATTACTTCCTAAATTATTTTATCATTTTCATTAAATCATACAGTAATTTTGAGCCATCAGTAAATATGGTTGTAGTTTTGTCTTTAATAAAATCAGTTATTATCACAGAAATGTTGAATTTTCCCAAGGTGGGTGAGAAGTTTGTAATAAAATTTATAATAACAAATAATAATAATTGCAATAAAAATTTTAAATGACTTTTACATAATTCTCTGTTAAATGTTTTGATTTCTTTCTGTAGTCGACCTTTAGAAGGACAACTTTATAAATACACAAATGTTGTTAAAGGATGGCAGTATCGATGGTTTATACTAAATCCAGAAACTGGTATTTTAGAATATTATATGGTAAGTCATATTTCAAAAAAAAAATTAATTATTAGAAACATTCTGTTCCCTTTTAAGCTAAAAATTTCAATTTGTATCTGAATTTAGTTTATGAGACAAAATTTTAAAAAAAATAGAATAGTCTGAAAATCTTGCTTTATATTAAAATAAAATAGATTACATTTGAAAAATGGTATAAAACAATTGGAATTTGAGATTAGTTACAGATTTATATTAGAAATGCGCTCTACTTATTTCTTGCAGGAAGGAAATTTTATCTAAAGCTAATTTTTTCTTATAATTTTTCAAAATCTACCAGTCTTCATTTAAATATATTCAATTGGAAATATCTATTCATAAATCTTTTCATAAAATTACATTTTAGTAGTGTTCTTAAGATCAGATTATTTAAACTAAAAATGACAATCTGAAATCAATAATACATATATTTCATATGAATGCGGCAATTCATGGATTAGTTTTAAAGAATACAGTTTATGTTTAAAAACCAGTTAGCAGAAAGAGGACATATTTTGAAGTTTTTAGCAAATGTTATGTGTTCTCAGGATGCACTAACTGATATTAGTTTTAAAAATAATAACAATGTTTTATGTATATAGTAAGAATAAATTTATGCCTTTATATGAAAAATTGTTGAAATTTTTTCATTCAATCAAGAGTTTATAGAACAGAAAAATGTAATAAATTTAATTCAATGTGAGATTTTATTATGTATAAACATTTTACAAATGTGCATATTATTGAATTTTAGATATTTTTAATACTGTTTTAAATTGCAAATATATTTATAAGTGTTTTCTTGTTCTTCGTGATTTAATTTTTTTTATGTTACTGCAATAAAAAATTTTAAATCATATTTAAAGCAGATTTAAGTGTGTTTGCTGCAGCTTGCACAAACATTATCCCTATAAATCCAAATATGTTAGATTATACTGCATATTATCAGCTTGTTTATCTTATTTTCAGAGAACACATATAGCTCACAAGATGTAGATTGTAGATGAAATATTTTTTATTTCATAAAATTCCATATGAAAACTTTTAATTCTTTCTATATGGATAATCAGATTGCTGAATTGTCTTTATGCTATGGAACTTAGTCCAGTTGGCTTGACACAAAATATGTAGCCAGTATAAAATGCCTTCAACAATGCTTTCTCTCACAAGGTGAGAAGTGAAGGTAGATTCTTATCTCTTAAAATTGGAATCTCCATTGTTGGATCAGGAATATGTGTAAGAAGGACAATTAATTTTGAACTTTTCTGAGAGTATTGAAATACAATCATTTTAACTTAAAAGATTACAAGTTGCCTTTGGCTTTGTGTGTATTCTGAGGAGTTTATAAAATAGAAAACTTTATAATTTGCCTAATTGTTCTTTTTTTTTTCTAAATGATACTTTAAGAAATGTATGATTATTTTAGCTTGATGAAGTTAAGAAAAAAAGGCCCCGGGGAGCTATATTTTTAGCAGTAAGTTCCTTAAAGTTTTTAATTGCTTTATTCATTTTAGTATTTATTTCTTTACTTATTTGTCTCCACATTTATTTCAAAATTATCATTCATATCAATGTTATTATTTTTTTTTCTTAGTTATATTTTAATAGCATTTTTCATTTGCTAAATTTATTGCTGGAAACTATTTGCTGTTGATACTATTTGTAAATACTTGACTTAGTAATGGCGGATGACTTTAGAAGTAAAAGCTATCTGCCAGTTTCACTTTAAATTTGTAGCATTGATTTAGATAGCTATATTTTGGTTCTCACACCATTTGTATTATGAATAAGAGATAGCCTCTTCTCATGCATATTTTTAAAATCAGGCTATGAATAAATTAAAATACTATCAATGAAATGGCTACAAGTTTGTTTGTTTTTTAAGTTTGCATCTATCAATAGACATTTCAATTTACTTAAGGGTGCTGTTGTTTCTCCAAGTGATGAAGATGGACAGTCATTTGCTATCAGTGCTGCATGTGGAGAATTGTATAAATTAAAAGGTAAATATGATGGTATCTTGCTTATGGAGGGGATTTATTTTTTTTGCGATAGATTACTTATCAAATATAAATATATGAATTTACAATAAATTAGTCTATTCTCTGTTTTCAAAATAATTTGCTTTTTAAACATTTAAATTCAAACATAAAAACAGTTTTATTTTATCTTCTGATTTGTGGTCTTTTTGTTTCTCTCATGGCTCTCAGGATCTGATTTCTGTAATTTTAATTCTCTATTATGGATCTTTTGTATTAAAGCTATTATGTTTTTTATGATCTACTTATAATAAAATGAAAGCCTGAAAGTAGTAACGAAACTGCACTTTTTTTTCAGAAGGGGGAAAGGTAAAGCTGCATTTTGAATGCATAAAAAACTATTATGTATTAATATACATTACCATGTGTTTCTTTTTGTGTTTGCAGCTAGTGTTTAGGGTATATTGCATGCCACTTCAGGTTATGGCTACCCAATGTAACTTCAAAACTGTTTTTGAAATGAAAATATTTGACTTTTAGAAAGAAAAATACAGGATGTAATTCAATTAAAAAAACTCATTTTTTTACTACATTTATTATATATATATGTATGATTAAACAATGTTTTAAGCCAAACTTTTTTTTCATTTTTAAACATATTAGTGTGTTTCAACCTGTTTAAATAGATTTCCGAAATTCATTGTAATGTACCATAAAATTTATATTAATATTTGAAATTTAAAACACAAAAACAAAAAACAATGGAAAATATTTACTTTTTTAAAAATTTCTTCCTTAATTTAATGAAATGTTGCTTTTGTAGTTAATGAAAATAAATATATATTTTATATTTTTACTTTGCAGCCAATGATCCAAAAGAAAGACAGTTTTGGGTAAATAGGATAAGAGCTGTTGCTGAGCATCATACTAAAAGCATTGCTGAAGTAAGCTATATTTTCTACTTATATTTTTCTTTCAATCATATACCTCTGCATTATTTACTTCCTAATTTTCACTTTGTATATTTTAAATTTTCATATATGCCTCTCTAAATAATTTCTAGTTATTGTTGAGCTATATAACTTTTAAAAAAAAAAGTTTAATTTCAGTCAGAATGTTCCAAGTTTGATATCTGGTTTCCTTAAAGATTTGCTATGCTCTTGAGTCTAATATACATTAAATTTGATGTTAACTCAAATGTCTTTATTGGCTAATCATAATTCAAAATTACAAGATCTGCCCTCAATAACCACTGTGTTACTTTTGCATGAGATGTTAATGTAATAAAACTGAACTATACAATATAGATATTAAAAACAGTAACACTTGGACTAAAAATACATGAAACCATTGTATTCATTTTGTCATACTTGAAAGTAAGAAGTATTTCTGATGTTTTAGATTAGAAAATCTTTAAATACGTCTTTGTCAAGTTATATACTTTTATTAGAAATTTTAGAGATATCAAAATACTTTAACCAAATTTATTGTATACTATAAGCAATTAGTTTTTACTAGTACGTCTTGATCTCGAACATTGTTAATAGACCATCTTTAATTTGACTTCTTATACTTGAAATGTCAGGAGGTAAGGTATAAAGCCATTATCCACATCAAAATGTCTTATTGCTCACACTGAAACACTGTATGTGTAATCAGAGCAATTTTCAGCACTTAATCTCTCATCCCTTTAAAAGAGAAGCTAATTTTTAAAAGAATAAAGTTAAGAAATTGAAGAGTTAAGCAACTCTCTGAAATAATGCAATGAAATATAAGTTATTCTTTTTTATTGTTTAATTTTGCAATTAGCTTTGCTACTGAGTTTATTTAAAGATATGTGTTTGCATGCTTATATAAATATCACACTTTTGAAATAAGATCATAATTACACCTAAATCCTTTTTTCTCCTCCCTAAAGGTCTTTTTATTTATTTGTAAATAATAAATAAATGCAATTCAAGATTTATTTTAAATGCATAATATCAATGTTTATATCGTTAAAAAAGAAATTTCCAAAATAATATTTTTAATTAGAAACTAAAAAAAATTCAAGAGACATATAAATTTGTATAATAGAATTATAACTTTTAATGTTTCATTCTTTCTTGGTGAAGGAAATTCAGAATAAATGTTTATTAAATAACATTTTCATAAGTTCATTATTATTTGAATAAATATTTTTGCAGAAAAATCCTCCTCTGCCTCCCAGAGAACATAGGTCTCCATTATCAGTCACCGATTTAAGGACAGCTGCTCCAGGAACTGAAATACAGTCAACTTGGTATTCTGGGTTTAATAGTAACAGTATTATTGATTCACATCCAACAAGAAGAAAATCAGGTCGGAAAAGTAAAAATATTTCCTCATCTCAACAAACAAATATTCAGTCCTCAGGTTCAGTGACAGAAGCGCTAAATAATGTTCGTGATATGTTAAGACAGACAGATTCATTAGCTACTCTTCTGTCAAAAGGAATCGAGGTATGCTTTGTTTGTTCACTTTTCTACTTTTTAATCTCAAAATATAATTTAAGATTTTAAATTGATTGCAGCTTGTAATGTTTATATGTTTATTTTCTTTCTGCAGGACTTACCTCATGTTGGAAATGGTCCAAAATGCTGTGATACTGTAAGTTTGAAATTTTAATATCATAAAAGAGACACAAATGGAAATTAACAAAGATTTATGACACTTTTAAATTAAAAATATTGAAAATAAATATAATGTTGAAGCTGTATTGCAGTTCTCTTTTAGGTAGCATTAAAATCTACAATGCAGTAAAATATTTGAAATACTGTGTAGATTAAAGCATTGCATGCAACTTGTATTATGTTTGGAAGAAAATGTTTGTTAGTATTTAATATCTTCTGGAAAAACTAATAGATCTTACATACATTTAAATGAAATCCTTGTGTTGCATTCTTTTTGATCTTGATTTGGTTTTCATAGCATTTAAGAAACATTAACTGACCTTTTTCCATCCCATTATTTTGTATTTCTTTGGGGATAAATATGTAAGATATATTGTGATAAACACAATATATCTTAAGCAAGCATCTTCTGCCATCAAAATTTCACATCTAATTCTATCTTTATTATCCCCATGAAATTACACAGACTGGTTTTTGCCTTTTTTATGTACTTTGTTGCAGTCTAGATTAAAAGGATAATTTAAAACTACTTATATTCTTATTATTCTATAACTCCTATTGATTCCTAACTCCTAAAATTGGATTCTTTATAAAGTAGTAGTTATTTTTTAAAACATTTTATGTGTGTAATTATTTTTAACTCATTGATGTTTTATATAGGCAAGAAACAAGCCAAATTATAAGCTGTGCATTAAAGATTTTATCTATAGTGCCTGATTGTTTTTTTTAAAGATATTATGGAAGTATTACATAGCTTTTAACATTTTCTTTCTTTTTTTATAGAATTTGTTATTGCTCAAAGCTACTTCTGCTGCAACACTACTTACTCTGCAGCAATGTTATTCTGTTCTCCAGCATCAACAAGTAAAATACTGCTTATTAATTACACATTATAATGTATATTTTAAAAATCAAAACTAACATTAATTCATTAAAATTTTGAAGGAATATAATTAATTGTAATTGATACTTTCTTCCTTATTAATTTGTAGTGCTAAAAATGGGATATAAAATGCAATAATTATGTTCAGGCTTACTGCTGAAAATCAGAAATAATTTATAGTAATAATTTTTTTTAATGTGTCCATATCTTTACAGGTTGCAATAAATTTTCCCAAACCAGTAGTTGAATATAAACCAGAAGTATTTCTAACCAGGAGGAGCTTATCTGAACAAAGGTACAACTCTTCAAAATATAATTTGTGAAATTAATTTTAAAAAATATGTTTGTGAGATCTTTATCATTTCTTGTAAATCATTCATTTTTATATATTCTTGCCATTCATTGTCATTAATTCCATTTGTATATTATAAAAATAGTGCCATTCCTTAAATTTTATTTCTTTTTCTTATTGTTAGATTATGCATTCTGTGAAATTTTGCTCTTATCTTTTTATGTTATTCTCAATTAAATTTTATTTATAATATTAATATATAGTTAATTGACTACTAAAAATGAATTTTTGAATAATGTGTAATTTTTAATTAACAATAATCTATACGTAGTGCTATTAATGAACATTTGAATTTCCTATTTATGTTGTAAATAGAAAATTCAAATGCTAGTAATTTCTTATTGTGTTTACAATTTCTGATTACTTTTATTCTAATATTAAACTCAATATTTTATGATTTTAACTATAATAAATTTTATAAAGTGAAAGATAACTCTCACTAGATTTTATTCTATTTAGTACAGGCTCCCAAAGATCTAGAGAAGCATCTATAAATGTTGGTATGTTTTTGCTACTTATATTTCTATAAATATATGTTTAAAATTCTGTGTTTTTTATAAATATATTTTATAAATATTATTTCTTCATGTCTACTTATATAACTTCTGTACTAAAATAAATGTATATGAATATTCTTATAATTTTTCGTACTAAATATTTGAACTAAATTTTAATTGAAAATCTGTTTTTTTATTGACAAATATTTTATTTTGTACAGACCCAAGTGGTGAAATCTCAGACAGTGAGGAAGTTGAAGAAAAAGCAGCTTCTATTGAAGGAGAGAGGCACTCTATACTAATGAATTTAATGTCTCAATTGAAACTTGGTGTTGATTTGACTAATGTAAGTAAAAGCTGAATTTTATTTTACTTTTATGTATTTCATTGATGAAATCTTGTCACACATATCTATATTGTTGCTATTTATACATATAGACATTATTATAAAAAAATTGCTTTCTATCTTAAATCATCATTATTTTAATAATGTAAAGTATATTTTGAAGAAAGGGGACTTATTAATTATTCTTAATTTTATGCATAATTATTTTTTAAATGGCTTTTCCCCATTTATTTTGAAGATAAATCATGCTGAGTGATAAAGAAGTTATTAGAATTTTGAAAATGTAATATGATGTAAAGCCTTTTCATATTTTCCTGTTTATTACTTTGATTTCCTTGTACTCTGAACTTTTATTTAATCTGTTCTATGCTTCATATTTTTTTTTCAAGTTATGACAAAGCATTGTAAACTATTTATGACAGTTAAAGTCAAGCATGTATGTAACATTCATGCAATGGATACTTATTTAATACAATTAGTTTAGTTTACTGATTAATATTGAAGTTAAGTTGAATGAATCACTAATATATATATATATATATATATTATCTTCTTTAAATTAAAAAAATGCATTTTTAAAGTGCATTTAATAGATTATTAATTGATCTATCAACATTTCCCCCTCTAATTATACATAATTTACTGTTGGAACTAACTAATAATATTTGCTTAAAAATTATTTAAATATTTTGATTTTATGTTGCACCTATTTTTATATGGATCTGGGGGTACGGCAGTGCCCCCGCCAAGTCGAGCAAAAACAAGCGGCACGGCCGTACCATCCTTTTCTCGAAGCAGTTCAGGTCATTTTCGAACCTGTATAACTTCGTTGTGAATAAAACTAGAAGCCTGAATTTTCAGTAACCAAGCAGGCATGATATAAACATGGCAATTGCACTAAACAATCTAATTTAATATAATATGTTAATGTAATCTAATTTAATGTAAAGATACATTGTGTTTTCATGCGATGGCCAAGTCAATCTATTTATTTAAACCATAAAAGATTTTTAATATTGATATGGTCACTATAATATGTTGTTAGGTTAGCTAATTATGTAATAACTTAAGACAGAAGGACCCTTAAGTAGGGACTGAATAAATTGACCGACTTGTTATTACGTGGATCTCGCAACTTTTTACGATCAAAGAATTAAGTTGCGAGACTTGGTTTTTTTTTACAAGTTATGTTTTTGATGGCATATTATTAACAGTTTCAAATTTTTTATTTGCCTTTAATGATCTTTAATAAATTATCCAAACATATTTTTTTATTATTTTAGATTGTTTTGCCTAGTTTTATTTTGGAGCCTCGCTCTGTGTTAGAAATGTTTGCAGATTCCTTCAGGCATCCAGATCTATTAGTGCGGTTAGTTTTTTTTTATTGATATTTTTTATCATTAAATAATATTTCAAAATTTTATATTACAATTTACATGTTGGTGGAATTAAGTATTTGTAGTATTGAAAGTGAATTTGGAATGTAATATAATAAAATTAATGTTTGAATAAAAAAAATATATATAATATGCCTGATATTCACAATTGCATCAATAATAGACTATAAACTGCTATGTATAAAATATTTTTTAAAAAATTTATTTTATTTTATGAAATTGTGGCCTGTAATATATTATTTCTTAATCTAGAGTAAATCTTTTACATTGATAAAAAAAATGTACAAAACTTATTATAACTTAATTTTTTTTCATTAAAAATTTTGATTATATTTTTAGAATCTGAAATTTTTCTAGGATTCTTTTAGCGAAAATTTATCTTTGACAATTATTTTTTACTATCTGACTTATCTGATTTTAAATTTATTAATTGTTTTAAATAAACCAAAATCATTTGTAATGTTTTTACAACACCCTAAAGACTGAATAAAAACTCATAAAATACATATATATTAAAATCTAATATATATTGCAATAATTTCTGGAGTCATGGAATAATATTTATGACCAGTAGCTACTTATTAGGATTAATTATCCTGAATGATCTAGTGATTAATACTTGTGTAATAATAGAATTTGAAAAAAGATGATTAATTTAAAATATTGGCAAACAGCCTGAAAAATAAAAAGATCATGGCTATTTTAATTATTATAGTTAACATTTGGCAGCTGTATACATATTCATGATTGCCTGCTTGAACAAAGTAAAAATATATACTCATAAAGTTTATTCCAAATAAATTTGTTACTAGATATGCTTGTCATAAATTGCATTTAATTGAATATAAAAGGGGATAATCTACTGTCATATTGGCTGCTTAATAATTTTATTTGAATTCCTTTGACATATGCGTAAAAAAAAAATTCAAGTCAATTCTGTTTTTAAAATATCATCCAAGAAAGTCTTTCTCCTTATTTTAGAAAAGAGCAGTTGTTAATTACTTATTGCTTATTTGTGGATGGCTACCATCTATTTGCCTTTGAATTATAAAATTTTTTGTTTAAAAAAATGAGTAAACTTTTAATAGAAAAAAAGGGTATTTGTTATTTAAAAAATATAGATAAAAAATTCAAATATAAATAATTTTGTCTCCCACTGCTATTTCAAAAAAGGTCTCTTATATACCTACCTTCTTTGATTTAGGAGCATTATGATCCATAATTTCTTTTATTCTGTCAAACATTTTTATCAGAATTTTATTCTTTTTACTTTTATTCTTGCTCAAGACAAAGTCTGCATATTTATAATATTAAGTTGCACACATCTTTTGAATGAAACATGCTTAATCTTAAATTCACTCACTTAACATTTTGTTAAATATATTTTTCATGTGGTTCTTTTGATAATTGATGGAATAGACTTAACTAGCATGAAATGTGCAGTTAGTTTGTATATGTTTTCATTATCAGTTTTGCCTTCCATTTTTCATTTTAGGATTCCTGATTGTTCTACTCCTGAAGATCGCATGGTTGCAGTTGTTCAGTGGTTTCTAACAGCATTTCATGCAAGCCGTGAGGTGTGTGCAAAATGGTTTATAAAAATGTGTCGAATTTTAAATATTAAAATTCTGATAATGTATTTCTTTTGAGATCTGTAGTGGAAATATTATAAAACATTGTTTTATTATTATAGTCATCATCATCAAAAAAGCCATTTAATCCCATTATTGGAGAAATGTTTCGATGCTCATGGAATCTGTATGATGATAAGGAAAATGAAAACCTTGAAAATATGTATAAAGTTACTTATGTTTCTGAGCAAGTTTCTCATCATCCACCAAGTAAGTTTTTATGTATTACATTTTTATTATTATTATTCTCTGGATAAGTATAAACCTTATAAAAATTTGATTTCAAAAAATTTGATTCAGTGAGGATTTTGTAATATTTCTTCCACAAAACTGCATTTCTAGCAGTTACAAACTGATTTTAAAATTAGGTAATTATGGAAATGCTTTAAAAGTTTACTAATCTGAAAGGAACCATATTTATGTTCATTGATGCTTCTTATTCACAAATTTTAAAACTTCTTAATAAAATCCACAAAAAAAAAATGTGTATAGCTTTTTTATACACAATGTATATTAATTTGTTGCTTCAAATTAGATGGAAAGACAAATGAATAACTCAGTTATTCTTGTAATTTGACTTTAAGACTTAAAACCAGGATTGCTAGATTATTAATATGTTAACATATACCCCCAGACTTAGGAATTTCTGTAATTAAAATTTTACTTTTTTTCAGTCATTGCAAGTTAAATTATGATATGCAAGATTCCTTTTTCTGCTCTTTCAAAAAAAAATCCTCTTTTAAGATTCTAGTTAATTTGATTTTGCTTACCGTATTAACAATCAAGTTTTCCTGTAGAAATTATTCTGCCTTCCTTGGCATCATTAGATACTAGAAACTGTTTATAGTCATCATTTCATCCATTTAAATAGTAAAGACATTATTAATAGATCTTTTTCTTATATGTTGTTAATATAATTTATTTTTCATTGCTTTGTACTTGTAATTTTAATAAGAATATATAACAGAAATGTAAAACTCAGAATAAATTTAAATAGTTATAAATAATATTACATTTAAATTTAAATAGTATGTGCTATGTTGTGATGAAATTTCAATGTTTAACTGTCTTTTTTTAACTAATTTGATTCATTTTTTTACAGTCTCTGCATTTTATGTTGAATGTCCAAAAAAGAAAATTTCTGTAAATGCTCATATATGTATAAAATCAAACTTCTTGACATCATATGTTACTGTTAATTTCACTGGAGAAGGTAAGAATTCTTCGAGATTTTTTTACAAAATGTGGTTAAATTAGTTTTGCTATCAGATTTTTTCCCCTCATTTTCTGACAGAATTATTTTTAAATTTATATTACTCATTTTGCTTGTCTGAAGCTTAATTTATTATTATTATTATGTATTTATTAATTATTTTGTATATTTGAAAGTATCAATTTAATAAATCTCCTAGGATCTATAGGGTAGATTTTAAGAAATAATTATAATTTTGCAATACCTATTGTAATCTTAATTGCAAGCATCATTCATTAGCGATAAATTAATTAGTACAATTATTGCATGTAAGTTAGCGGTTTCGCTTATCTATCACTGTATTTTTTTATATCAGATCTAAAGTATCACAAATTCTAGAAGGTTAAATAATAGTTTTAATTGTCTTAACATATTAGATAAATAAGATTTTAATTTCAAAATTCATTTAGACAGAAATGTAGATTATTTTCTATTTAAAACCATGCAAAACAATTGATGTTTGCTTTGTATTGACATACAAAACGTCTGATAATTAAATTTAAATCAAGATAAAATAATAAAATGAAATTAACTTTAGAATACAATAAAGTCAAAACTAGAAGCAGTTTATAATTAGCTTCCTGGTAAAAATGAGATACAAATTCCATTCCCAATTTTTTTTCTATATTTTAAGCTGTCTCCAGTTTTTGTGATATCTTAAGATGCTGCAGTTATTTTGAAGCAAATTGTTTCGTTATAATTGAAATTATGCTGTATTTGACTTTATATAATTTTATTTTAAATTTTATAGTTCCATTATCATTGCAACACTGAAGAAATAATATTTTCCAGTAAATAATGATGTTAAGCATTATATCCAATAAAAAATACAGATTTCTTTTTTGGTAAAAATTATTTTATGCAAGCATATAAATTAAAATAAGCTTGATTTTTTTAATATCATTTGCAGTTGGTTAAATATGTCTTAAGCATTTTTGAAATTCTAAAATTTATATTCCAAATGAATAGTAGTTTTCCTTACAAATTTCTATTGAAAATTTTGTGGGTAATTAATTATCAAAATAATACATTAGCATTTTTTATGTTAACACTTCATTTACCACTAGGCTCAGTTTAGGTTTAAAGTGATATGTATCATATATCAATTTTCTTTTATTATCCTAAGAAATAATCACTTTAGTTTGTATAAGAATAAATTTTGTTCATTTATAGGTCATGAAGTTATCCAATTTTTATTTATTTTCTAACTGGAAAAATGTTCATTGGAAGTCTAAAATTTGTTGTGTATTTCGCAGTCTGAATTTTTTTTTTTTTTTTTTTTTTTTTTTAATAATAAGGTTTCCAAACTGTAAAAATTTAAATAGTACTTACTCTATAAAATAATTTGATGAATTTTGGAAATTAAATCAGCAAAATTATTGATATCATAATTTTAATTTTACTATCCAAATTGCAGAAATACTTCTTTTATAATAAACTGCATAATACTGTTTTAATAATCAGGTTCAACATTGTAGTATACTTTAAATGAATATTTAATGATGCCTTAAAGTATGTACATGACATTTATTTCTTAGTTGCTCAGAATTTTAATTCGAGAGATTTTTTTAAATTTTTTTTTTTTTTTTAAATTTTAGTGTCCCTTCATCTTCTTACATTTGGTGAAACATATGTTTTTACCTTACCTTGTGCCTATTTACGTTGTATACTTACTGTGCCTTGGATAGAATTAGGTGGTCGTGTACCTATAACTTGTGCTGCAACTGGTTATAATGCATCCATTACATTTCAAACAAAAGTAAGAAAAGTATTGAAAATAACTTTTAAAATGTGCAAATCATAGTTATATATACTTTCTTATTAAATAATTTAATGATTTTAATATGATATGTAGTTTTTGATTTATTTATTTCTTAATATTAATGTTTGTATGTGAAGTAGAGCATATTGAAAATAATACTTTTTATGCTAAATTTTGTTAATTAAATCAGCTATATATTTTGTTTTGTATTTGTTCTCTAGAATTAATTTTGATTGACAATGCACCAAATACTATAGGATTTAGAAATACAGCTATGATATTGTCACAAATTAATTCTTGAATATTTTAAAATCTGTTTCATCATATGGTATTCACTAATTATATCATCTGTGAATTCTAATGTGAATATTATTTTAGTATATATATATATATACATTCTAATGTGTGATTTTTTTTTATTAGCCTCAGCAATCTGGTATTCCACATAAAATTTCTGGAGAAATCAAAAATATGGATGAAATTGTATATCGGATTCATGGTGAATGGAATAATATTTTACAGTTTACTTCTGCAGATGTAAGTATTTTAATGTCATTCTTTTTTTTTTTTTCAAATTTTTTTGAAATGTTTTTCTTAAAAAAATAAATCTTAATTCTATGATTTTTATAGGGAAAAGTACAGGAAATAAATGTACTAGAACTTAAAAGATTTCACAAACATGTTAGACCCTTAGATCAACAAGATGCTTTTGAATCTCGAAAATTATGGCAACATGTAACTAAAGCTCTTCTTGAAGAAAATTATGAAAAAGCCACAACTGAGAAACAAAAGGTGATTTCTAAAATTCTTGCTTTCTCTTTTT
>JAPMOR010116803.1:405827-416300 GCA_026543865.1 Argiope aurantia
CCTCAGTAAAAAGATACTGATAGGAAGAAAAAAATAAGGTACTTCATAGAAAAAATTCTGTATATTAATTAAATTAACTCAAATATCTATGAATTAATTAATTTTAAAAAATTCAAAAGACATGCAAATATATTATGCATAGTTTACTTGTGTAATACGTGCTTCTACAACTTTTCACCATGTTCCATTTAAAAATTTAAAAGCGCTAGTAATAAAATATGTTATAATATAATAATAATATAGCTGAATAATTTAAATCATGTATAATATCAATATAAATTGCCTTTTTTCAAGCCTTTTTAAATTATATTTATTAACATTTTTTATTTCATGTTCTCTTAGCTTGAGGAAGAACAAAGAGAAGAAGAAAAGAAACGCGTGGAATCAAATACAGAATATGTTGGAAAAGTAATTAGTCATTTATATTCCATTAATTATGTTGCCAAATATAATTTTAATGCTTGATTGTGTTTTTCATTTTCTTGACATTAGTTTTAATGATTAGATATACTGTATGAGTCTGTATGTTATATTCTTAATTGTAGTTATTTCAAATATTTAAAATTTAGTTTTATCTTTGTAATAATGGATTAATTTATCTGTTTGAGCAATAGATTAAGAAAATTAGAAATCCAAATAATATTTATAATCAGAATGTCAAATGCTTTATATTAAAAGGAGTAAAAATTCTAAAAATTGTTAACTTCTTGTCCCAACTCAAAATGTCTTTGACAGATTTATTACTTTGGAAATTAAAGTAAACTATTTGATTAATTTTCTCTTGACCTTTGTTTAAACATTTCTTATATTCCACAGTATTTGATAGCAAAAACAAAAGAATGTATATCTATTAAATAGTTTAAATTTAATATTTGGGCATATTAAGTATTGTAGCTTTCTCTTTCTTGAAAATAAGTAGATTTTAAAAAATTATATGATAAACTGTCATGAAATCTTCACTAAAACATTCCTTATGCTTTGTAGTATTTGTGAGCAGAATTTGATGAAAATTTGTTATATAGATTTCTCTAGTGAAAGAAAAATAGGTTTTTCAGTGTTATTTATATTGATATCATAACCTATTGTATCCTTAAAATTTAAAAGTTTTGATATATATTTTTTTCAGCTTTTCTTCAGAGAAAATGACATCTGGAAATACAAATATCCTCTAACATAGCCCAAATATTTGAGTGAGAATAACTTGTTGAAATGGTGAATGTTGGAAGCTCCTGTCTTCCTCTAGTCGTACATTAAGATGTTGAATTTTCTCAAACTATGATGGTTGCATATATATATATACAACTGTTTCATTTGTTCTCTTAACAGAAATACTCATTCTTAGGTTGTTGGTAAATTCCTAATTTTTTCTCTTCATGAAAAAAAATTATGAGATCATTTTCAATCATGTTTTTGTAATTTTATAGCATCATTTTTTTATAATTTAATTTACTACTTATGCAGTACAAACAATAAGTGCAGCTATTAGTATTATGGAATATGAAAAGGAAAGTATTTCTAAAATTGTCTTTAGTTCACCATTATAGTTTTGTAATGAATTTGCTCGCTTATTTCATTAATCTAAGAAAGTATTATTGAAGGATTTCAGATTTGTTTTTTCATTCTTAAGCAAGCTTTATATTTAATTAGTTTTAAAAAAATGTAATGTTGCTTTCATTCAGAATAGATATGGGTTTCAGTGTTTATTCATAACATTTCTTAATTGTTTTACTGTCGGGTTTTTATTAATACTATTATTTGCTATGCATGGGATTTTTTACATATTCTTTTTCCAATTATTGGGTTTTTGGAGGGGGCAAATAATTTCAAAATATTATTTTGAATAAGAAAAAAAATTAATTATATTCTGATGTGTATTTATTTATTTTAACATAAATATTCTTTTATATTTTCTGACAAGATCTTTAAAAAATATATATTGACTACTTCTTAATTCAAAATACTAGTAAATTTACTTATAGTTTCAATTTAATTAGATCATTATTTTATCATTTTTGTTGCACTTTTTTTCTTTTAAACTTTGTAAAGTTTTCAAAAAGTGTTTTTACTTTGCAAAATAAATTTATTTTATTTCTTAACAGAATCAAGTAATTAGATAGTAAGATCCATTGAATAACAATCAATATTTTTACTTTAATTAATACAATATTGTAAAATGAGAGGTATTATAAAGTTTAAGTGTATATAAATTAAACTTATTTTATATTAATGCAAATTAGTATTATATAAGAATTGTTCAAATTGGTATTTTGAATTTGTTTTCATTATTATTTTCTAAATATTAATTCCTATTTTTAATGTGGGTGCTATTAAGAGAACTGTGCCAAAACTAATTGTTGCACTACTGCATATGATTGGTTAAGTCGTATGGAACTGTATTATTTTTTTATATATGTAATGAAGAATAATTACATTCTTGTATAATTTGTTTCATAACTTTTGATAAAATTGTGTTGGTTGAACAAACGTTAAAGTGTGAGAAGTAAGCAGTTGTGATATCTTCTTTTTTACTTGCCTTCATTTAAGCAAAAAATGACATTTTGAAAACTAATTTAAGGATTTTAATGATTCCCAAATTTTTTTTCTTTGAATGAATCAAAGTATTTACTGGTCGATTTAAAAGCTATTCTTGCCATTTTATGCTCTTCATATCTAAGTCTTTTAATATGGATCTTTTTAAAATTGCCATTTATCGAAGAATTCATTTGATGATAAATATTTATCATTTATTTTTCAGTTGAATTTTATTATTCAAAAGTTATCGCTTATCTAAGTTCATTATATTTTTATGCATATTTAAATGCTTTTCTTTTAATTCAAAGTCATGTATTTTAAGCATAAGTTCCAAAAATAATTATTCATTATAGTATTCTTTTATTTAAAAATATATAATATAAATTATATTTTACTGGGAAATGGCATGTTTATGGCTTTGTATTTGAACCTGTTTTAATATTTTAATTGTCTTTACATGTTTAGTAAATACTTTTAATTTGCTTAATTTACCCTTTCTATAAAATATTTTATTATATTTGATCAATCTGTTTCCAAAAACCTTGAATAATTTTTATCAGGAAATTTCTAATTAAAATATTGGTTTGTTTTATATTGGCAGTTAATCTGATTCATAATATGATGATGCAAATAAAATTTAAGGAATCATTATTGATCAGTTTGTGCATTCGTATTTTCTTATTTATTTTATTTGTTGTTATTTATGAATGTTGTTACTGTGTGATCTGAAATGCAATATATGGTCGGACCAAAATAAAACAATTTACACTTGCCTTCAGATATATTAATAAGATTTACTGGATTGTAATATGATTACTAATAATTATGGGTTTTTATAGTTTATTGTAATCATAGATGAAGCTTTTTCCATTTGTAGTCAGCACAAATCATTAATTTCTATATTAAGATTTTAGAAAATCTATTTCTTATTAATATTGCCCAACTTTACAGCACAGTAACATGGCTTTTATATTTCAAAGCAAAAGTATAGTTAAATGTTTCTTTTAAATTCAATTAAAAAATAATATTTGTCTTAGTAAAAAAAGCTTTAAATAATTTTAATTTCTAATTTAGAATGAATATAGATTTAACAAACAAATAGAGATTTCTTAAATTACCGGGACAATTTTTTAGTTTTTTATTGATATTAATATTATACTTTTTTTATAGGAATTAGATATTGATTTTATCTTAATATTACTTGTTAACTTTAAATCTAATATCCAGAACCAGTAAGATATTATAACAAATATCAGATTTAGACTGATATTTTTTAAATACTTTCTAAAATGATTTTATATGAGGTAATCATTAAATATTAATTGTTTAATAATGCAAATTAAATTGTATTTAATTATAAAAAATTAAATTTTACCACTGTTTAAATTTTTGGTTTCATTATTTTTCTTTCTCTTATTAAGAGGTTTTTCAATTTTTTTAATTGTTTGTTGCTTTGCACTAAATTAAAGTTTATATTTTTTGCAAAAATATTTAAAATATTTTAGAACTCCATGCCAAAACTTTACAGGTAAAATTGCTGATTTCTTATCTACTTTTAGTATCAGTTAAATACTTGCCAAGATAAACTTTCATTCTTGTACTTTGTCATAATCAGTAACCCCTAGTCATTGTTGGCCATCCCATCTAAGAACTTTTAAAATATTATACAAATATAATGTAAGATATGAAATATTTTTTGCTAACTAGTGCATGCTCTTGGATTTGTATAGAATGTTTGAACAATCCATATTTTAGTACCAATACATCTTGGTACTGTACTTTTAACACACTTGCTCAATATGCAGCCATTTTTGTACAATAATGTATACTTCTATTTGTAAATGCACAAAATGAATTCTATTTGTATATCAGTCGAGGTTAAATTTAAATTTTAAAAGTTGTTTTATATACATTTTCTCTATATTGTTAGATTTAAAAATAAACTGTGTTGTTTTTTGCAATGTAAATTTTCTTTTCAAAGATCTATTTATATTGTATATTTAATATGTTATTTTTAATACATTTGTTTTAGAAATGCATAATGATAGAAATTTATGCTGTGTCTGTCATTCAGTCAATAAAGTTGTATAAATCTGTAATCTAATAAAAAAATATTTAATTAGATTTTTTTATTCTTATTTTAGCTTGCAATGCATTTTTCCCAATTATTTGTAGGAATTATGATTTCTGTTTAAAGAACTTAATATAAATATAACCTTTATAGTTAATGGCATGATTCTACAATAGAACTTTTATGATCTGAACCTCAGTAATCCAGATCACTCTGAAGAGGGAAAAATTACTCAAACAATATCTTGAGTAAAGAAAGTCAAACAACTTGCTTTGACTGATATGTTTCATACAAGTATACAAAATGCATTGTTTTTGTCTTTAAATTGAAGCAAATTTTGTACATTTTCCCTAATAAATGGCCTTTTATTTGTCTATTAATTTAGATAGTCAGAATTCTTCTATGATGCAAATTCTCTTACTATGATGCAAATTCTCTTACTGTGACATAGATAGGTTGTTGATTTATGTAATATAATTTATTTTAGCAGCTTACACACTGCCTTATTGATTCCTCTAGCGGCCCTTAAGTTAATGCATCCTCATGCTCCTTTTCAAATCTTTAACTTCCTACTTGAGATAATTTTTATTGATTTTGATTATTTGTGTAGACAGTTTTATGTAATTCTGATAATCTGACTAAATATTTGTTAAAAGTCCCTCTTATGAGATTTGGTTTCAATATTTCTCATATAAAAATGTCGAGATGTAAAATTAGAACAATTTTAAACAAAATAACAAAAAACTTTTGAAGAACAATCAAAATACTTTTCAGATATATTTTTTAATTAAATAAGAATAATACAGTAATGTTTTGTAATGTAATCAATACTTGTTTTGAATTTGAACCAATTTAAGTGCTTGGCCCTAGTAAATGAAATGAAAGCTTGAAATTAATATCATAAAATATCGCAAAACAGTATATCGAAATTTCGGAGACCAATAATGTTGCAAGGTCCTTAAACGGTTGCTTATTTTGTCTGTTTGGTGATCTGGCTCCCTGAGCTTACAAAATAGATAAACAGACCCTTACATGAAAATTAATATATATATATATTTAATTTTATTACAACATAAAGAAATGAATCAATAGATATGTATATTAAAAATTTATTAAATGAAATAATTTTAAAAATCTCATACTTGAAGTTATATTTCTCATGAACAGAGGTTTTTGATGCAGATTGAAATTAAATGATAAAATTAATTTCACCTGCTTAGTTAAAATTAAATTATCTGCTTTCAAATTTTTAAAAATGGTGACCAAAACATTGAGCACATTTATTTAATTCATCTCAGCCTTCAGTTTTTCAAAATTAAATTACAATTCATTCATCTGCAATATTTTCTGAACTAATGCTATTGTCTATTATTAAATTTCAATTTCTGAATTTTCCATCATTTAAATTGATGGTTATATGATTAAAATTACTTAATAAAAAGGTAGGGGTTAGTTTTTCAATACTCTGGTTTTCTAAACTTTTGTAAGCTTCTTGTATTAATAATGTGATATCTCTATTATTAAGAAAAGTTCAATTTTGTTGATCCTTAAAGATAAAATAAAAAAGATGATAAACCAACATTTATCTTATTGGTATATAATTTTCACTTTCGATATCCACTTATGTAAATTTCGTTGAAAAAAAAAAAAACATCGCGGAAAACGTATCTATCGAGATTTAATGTTCTCATTTGTCGACTTCGTCATCTGACCGCTATTCAAATTTAGGAGATACGTCCCAAATAGTCGTGCTACTTCGAAACGGGGCATCAATGTAATCAAACTAAGCAATATAAAAATGAGAGAAGTTTGTGAAGAGAACACTCAATCTTTTGTTTTGGCTTTAAGCATCAATACGAAGGAAAATGTACAATCATAGAAAATATAATTGAATCTCTATATATCAAACTTGTAGATTTATGGAAAAGAAATCGCTATGTAGAATTATCATAAACAGAAATATAAGTGATAAATTTTTCATCATTTTCAATCGATATTGTACTTTTTTATTTAGATGTTGTTCTTGTTTTTAATTTATTGAGTCATCCAGAATCTGTTACGAAGCTGGAAATACCTAGTATCAAATTCTATTCTAATAAACACCTCAATCATAAGTCTTGTCAAGTATCGATTTTATCAAACTTAAATTGTTTACAATTTCTTATTTTAATATTTTTATAACCTAATCATGTTTTTTAAAAGTCGTTGATATTATATTTATTCATTTATTCAAATTATATATATATATATATATAATATAACATTTCTTACAAAAATGAACTTTTAAAGTTTTCAGCTTAGAAGTCTAATTCTCTATAAGAAATTCAAAGGTTAACTAAATTCAAATTTAAAAAATCTCACAGCCAGCTAGGAAAGAGGTTCGTTGAATGGAAGTTAAAATATGGTTCACTGATAAATTATTGTTATCTTTCTATATAAGATTTCCGACCCTCCTTTTCTATTTCAGTCAGAATTAAGAAAATGTTTATTTTCTCGTATACAAAATATAGAGAAACTATTGTAAGCGTCAAAAAATTCGAACTCGAGATTTTGACAAATCTCCGCTTTTTAGATATCCTTGATTTCGATAATCACATTTTTTTGGAAAATGTCCATTTGTCTGTCAGTGACAAAGATAACTCAAACACGCTTTGATGTAGATAATAATTGCAAAACGAAGTGGGCTAGATAGATAAAATTCGGTACTTAGATTTAGCATTTATAACGTAGGCGCCTATCAAAATTTTAGACAAATTCATTAAAGGATTTACCATCTGTCTGTCTGTACTTTCAGAGACATATAAAAACGATAACTCAAAAACACAATGACTTAAATATATCAAATTTAGTATATGATTTTGTGACTAAAAGTGTCATTTTATATGAAATTTAATGTAAAAGTCATTCTTATAACACCTTTTTTGTTGCAAAATTAACGGATTAATCGCAAAAATTTCACTTCGACTTTAAATATTATTTCATTGACATATGTCATAAAGATAACCTTTAAATTCTACATTGAAAAAAATTTAAAGAGATTGTCCTCTAATTGAAAAAGTCGCAACATAATAGTTTCAGACTTGACTCTTCTATCTTCAAGTCATGGTATCTGTAACTCCGTCTGCATGTATTTGTTTATGTAAAAAGACAAGAAAAAGAAAAAAGAACATGTTCGAAATTGTTTTCGAATTTTTATATTCAGATCCTTTAAGGCCCTTTTATCCTAATTAATAATAATTAATTAATCAATATTCTAAAGCTGTTGGATAAACGATAATTTTAATTTCGCCATTTGCCATATAATAATGTAATAAAAACTAACAAACGTATCAAATAAAATAAAAGTCTTTTCATTGAACTCAAGTTTTAAAAAAATCAGGTGAAAAAAGACAGATATGTCATTTGAAAGCATTAAAAACTTTTTAAGTGCTAAAATATGAAACAAAATTAAGAAAAACAGTTAAAGAAGTTGTAACCGTTTTAAGTGAGAGTATTTTTATTACTGCACGTGCATATTAAAAATATTTCATTTTATTAACTTCTACCGGTAAAAAGTAAAAATAAAAATGTCTATAGAAATCAGCTTAACCTTAACATTGGCAAAAAAGCGAAAATGATCTCTGTAAATAAACAATGAAATAGATTTAATATTTCGACACAAAAAAAACTTAATGAATTTTTCTAAAATTACGTTTAAAATTTCTTTAAAAATCAGAGAAAACAGTACGACAATTAAAGTAATATCTTTATCAATCTTTTTTTTTTTTTTAATTTTAAGACGGCGTAAAAATAATTTTTATGCCCTAATTTGGTCAGAAGTTATGGCGAAGAAACGTGATTTTTCAACTCTATTTTACCTTCTTTTAATACCGGAATTAATCCTTCTAGGCAGTCTGGAATTTCTGTGCCAAATTTCGTTCGAATCTGTCAAGTAGTGTGGAATTACATAAGGTTCAAATAAACTTATTAACAAACAGATGGTCTTTCATTTTACAACAAATTTGCGCTTACATATAAGTTGCGATAATGTGAGCATAGAAAGGTGTTTTGTAATATCGACGCCACAGTCGTATGTATAAATCCAATAATTAAAACAATAAAAAAGTATTTTTATTAAATATTCTAAAAATTATTTTGAATAAAGAATTTACAGAAAATTTTTTGTAAAATGTGTACAGAAATGAAATAGGCATCAAAGTTGATTAATTTTTCATTAAAAATATTAAAAAATCAACTACTCTATATAAGTGAACTTCTATCTTTCAAAAAGTAAATACGTGCCAAATTTGGTAACTTTAGGTCGAAAAGTTTGCCTTGTAGTGATTTTGAGCTATATTTTCATCATGCGTTTCGGATTGTGCAATTTACAAGTAGTATTTCATCACAATACGCATTATAATTTTGAAAATAAGCATTAGCATACAAAATCAATTCATTATAGTACAATTAAAATAATTTACGATTAAATGTATAATAATGAAAAAATAACCTTATCAAAGATAAACAATTAAATATTAATTACATTAATTTCACAGTAATATTCGTAAATTTATGAACATACATTGCTTCTGAATCATATCTCATTTATAATATCTCGAAAATACCTTATGGATATTGGATCTGTCTTTAATTTTAACTAACCATGTGGGTGTAAAGGGAGATCTTGTCAGGAATAAAACTACAGACACCTATTCATAAATGGATAAACTTTCAACAAAGCCCATTCAAAATTCTGTAATCTATAGTACTGAAACGGAAAGCGCTCAACACGGGTTAACTGTTGTCTGCTAAACTAAGGTTGAGTCAAGGTTTATCAGGGAAAAAAAACAAGAATAAGTTGGTAATTGTTAATCTGGAACTGTTTGGCTTCTGGAATAACACTATAGAAATTAAAAAGGAAAACTGACTGTAAGAGAAAGAGACCTGTACTTTTTGAAAGCTTCAATTGTGTAACATATCTTGATACTGAAATTAGTGTTGGAAATAACCAGTAAGTAACCTAGATGTGACTTAAAACTTACGTATACGAAGCGATATCATAGTGTTATTAATTTTTTATTCATGCGCATCAGCTTTTAATTCAAAGCATGTTTTATTCCTAGGATTAGCCAACGGTTAAATTTCATTATTCGAGTTTTTTGCTTACTTGCCCAATATGGTACGTTTTATATTTATCTTTGTGTTAAAATAAATATATTTGAAATATGTATTGCAAATCTTCTTCCTTTGAAATGTTAGAAGCACAATTTTATATAGAGTTCAAGTTAGGTTCAAGTGAGCACACCAAATTTCATTCATTTGTTTTGTTGCGTTTTAGAGTTATCATGTGAATATACAACTAGAAGATTAACATACAATCTACAGCTGACAAATTTAATTCAAAATTATATACATATTAAAAGCTTTGGTGTAATCTTATATTAAAGTTCCCACATCTAATTTCTTGCATTTTTGAGTGATCATGTTCATGTACACATGAAGAGATTGACCTACTCATTGATGAATTTGGTCCAAAGTTTGTTTCATATCTACAGTCCTAATAAAAAATAGTTTTATATCAAATTTCAATTATCTTTATCATTGACATCTTCGAATAATCTTAATTATATGTGCATGAACAAATTAAAAACTGTTATTTACACTGTTTAACACTGAATTCAATGTGTAAACAGATTTCACATTGAAAATTGTCCTTCAAGCCTTAATTGAGATCTGTGTAAAATTTCGATGTAATGACTGCATATCAGATTTCATCGACTAGCTTGGTGCGTTTGGGACTTTTCGTATTCACAGACAGAGCGATATAATTCCAAAAGTATAATCGTGTGTGTGTGTGTGTGTGTGTGTGTGTGTGTGTGTGTGTGTGTGTG